>JAUNZO010001190.1:0-29680 GCA_031894775.1 Chloris gayana | reverse complement strand
GAGCGCTATGAATCACCGGAGGACTGGATGGGATATGGGAGAAGGACCGGCAGGAGAGCAGAGTCAGAGTGGTACCGGCTACGAAGAGCCTGGAGTTGGAGGGCGGCGGCGATGCACCGGGAAGCGACTCATCTGGTGGTAGAGTGGCAGCGGAAAGAAAGCGGCGCAGGTGGTGATGGTGGAGGAGAGGGGTGAGGCGGAGGCGCGATAGCAGCGCGTGAGGCGCCATGCGACGGTGCGGTCGCCGCGGCGGCGGAAAACTGCGGGTGGCGCGGGTTCGCCTGTAATTTGCGTTTAGGAGAAGGTTTTAGCACAGAAAACGGTGTCAGAACTCAAAACTGTTAATACTGTTACTCTTTTGGTAGTTATGAAGGGAAAAATGTTCTGTCCAGAACGAGATATTTGTTGTGCGCTAGTTTAAAGTGGATTCTACCAAAACTCCAGCTTAACTAGTATTTTCGTATCAGAATCTGAGGTGAAACTCCTTTTAAAGAATCTGAACTGAAACACGGAAAACATTATTTATCAGTTCGTTAGTAATGTTTAAGTCTAATAGGACGAGTACAACCGATGGCAATTGCAACGAAATGAAGGCAATAGTTGGTGGCAAATGTGTCTTCTAAATACTGTGACGACTACTTCAGATGTACAGACTAGACAAGAAATTCAGCTAAGTAAGAAAGAGCAAACGTCAATTTGATGGATGCACAAACTTTAAGATTAGTCTTCTGAAACGTAAGGTTAACTGGCGAAGGACCTAGCTGATGGCACTAGCAGTACCACGGCAACACGTGGCTGAATCATTACTTGTAAGTCCTTGCCAAATTTTAGCTTTCGAACAATCTGGTGGCACAGGTGGTAGGGATTGTTAGCTCTGTAACAAGCACTAGCTGGTGCGTCAACCTTTCATCCTGCACAAGAAATGTCTTTACATTGCCCCCAGCACCAACTGCACTAAACACCCTGTGGCAGCCGCAGCCACTTAGAACGAGGCTAAGTGCAAAAATAGCTTAACATACAAGCAAAAATTCTTGACCTGACAGAAAGGTTTCATTATGAAGGCACAAAATGAGCCACCGCAGAACAAATGAGCCACCACAGCGCTTTAACTGTCAAATGCATTCAAACTGACAGAAGCAACAACCAACGAGTTCTGAAAGTGCTAACCACGGTACACAGAGAAAGGACAGAGCAACAGGTGAACAAATTTGAGAGAAACAATAAGTTCATCAGTACATAAATATTCTGAGTGTCTCCAGACAGGATTATATAACGTGAATAAGCAATATTATGTGGTGACAGTGTAAAATGACAAGCTGAAAACAAATTAACAGACGGTTAATGGCGACGAAGAAACGAATGATTCTAAAAGCAGTAACATGTTTCTGCCTTGGCTTAGCTATGAGCTAACACGTTCAACAAGCCGGCCCCGGTTCCACCTCATTGGGTTACTGCTGGCCATTCCTTCCTAATCTCAAAGTAGTAACTCATCTCCAAGTATACCTTGCCATCATCATCGACAAACTGGAAAACAGCACATCACGGTTATCCTCCACGGCACAATGGTCTCCTGTAGCATCAAATAAAAACATACAAGTAGCTAGTATACCTTTAGTTTAGCCGAGTAGGAACCTCTTGCAAAAATACCAGCAGGTGTCGTCTCTTCTTCACCCTCATAGACGTAGGGCTCTAGCTGGGGACTGAACGTCCCCAGCATCATTTTCTGGTTCTCCACTGCAACAAAAGGAAAATATGTCAGCTACCTTAAAATGGTAACCACGGAAAGATGTCAATGAATCACTCATGAACCGGACGGTGGTCATGCTACAATTTTGGTGGGATGAGTACACGCCAATGACTGATACTGTATCACCGGACACCAGTCTGATTGCTCAGTAGGACACGGTGGTCTTAAAAAGTTCAGATCGCCTCTTTCTTTTAATAAAATAGTAATCAGGAGTGTTGTATCATATTGTAAGTATTGTTTCTTAAAATGATCCCAGAAATGAGTTGTGCCAGTTAAAATCAAAATGTTTAACTGAATGCAACATAAACAAACGCTTTCAACGATGAACCCGTGAGTAGGAAGGAAAAGGCGAGAAAAGAAGGATTTTATGATCACTTAGTTTGAAAATCATGCAACTACGAACCATATGTTAAATATTATTTCTCCTAATGCCATCGAAGTTGCAAATTACAATGCTGCATAGAGTCTGAGAAATACTACACCAACGATTAATAATGTATAGATGGTGAAACCCACACATTCATTTCATCTGATCTATAATGGAAGACACGTGTCGATTGGCAAATCCGATGAACAATTCTGAACGAATGTTGACAGAGCAGCGAGATCTAATTATGACGAGAACTAGTAATCATGAAGGAGGCTTATGCGGTTAGTTGTCACCTCTTACTCCAGTCTTCCAGACGGTGTTGGTGTACTTGAGGCCCGACACGATGTTGTTGGAGACGATGAATGAGAATCGGAAGCTGTAGGGGCTGCCGTCCTTGAGCGCGAACGCGTAGCCCTTCTCGTCCGGCTGGAACGGGATCGGCAGTACCAGGTCCGGCCGCCCCGGCGACAGGATCGTCAGGTTCAGCACCTTCACCTCCGGCTCGGCGGTTTCTGCATCAGAATTTCAAACACGTACGTCTCGTCAGCGGGAGCCATGGCGAGATCCGCACCAGGGATGAAGTCGATGAAGGAAAAACAAAAACTGGTGAGGCAGGGGGCTGCAACCACCTCCGAGCTGTTCTGTGTCGACTTGCCCAAGGAGCTGCTCCTTCCACCTCCTAAGGCTCTCATCATCCTATTGATCGCGCAAGCAGAAAATATGGCGGAAATTGATTAGCAACTGTTCCCGGAATGGTGGTTAACGAGATCGATCATGAGGGAATCGAATCATATACTGGTATGCAAAAGTGATGCGTACCTTGTCGAGCTCGAGCTGCTCCTTGAGGGGGACCTGGGGCCCGAGCACGACGGTGCGCTTGTTCCCCTCCTCGTCCTCCTCCTCTTCCTCGGCGCCCTCGGTCCCGTCGTGCTTCTTCTCCTTCTGCTCCTCTTTCTCCTTCTCCTTATCGTCCATGGGATTCGTCCGCGCGAACTCTCGCTGCGATCCGGACGCGGTGGTCGACGTCGGTTGCCGGAGCGAGCGGGCGGCGCAGCACCGACGAGAGGAGAGGCAGCCCGGTCGAGGTGAGCACTCAAAGTTTGGGAGCGGGCGCGTCGCGCTGCGCTTTGTATGGATGCGCGATGCGTGTGTGCTGCCGCGGGGCGGGAGATGATGATGGTGGCGGTGGAGGGGAAGGAAAGGGTCGTGGCGTGCAAGAGAACCGGCCAGCTGGGCGCGCGGCCGGGCGTCGCGCGCGCGCCACCGCCGAGGGAGCCGGGCAGCCAGCCGTTGCGCTGGATCGTTCGTTCGTTCTCTCTCTCTCTGGTTGCCGCACCTTTTGCGCATCATTTTCTCTTGCCTTTTCTGTCCTTCAAAATTTCCTTTTCACTGTCAGGAGGGGGTCCTATTTGCTTCCATGTACGTACATTGACGAGCATATATGTTATGGACATGTAATTAACATCACATCTCAAAAAGGATCCCTTCCCTGGAGATTGATATGTTTCTCTGCTAACATTTCTTTTTCTTTCGGGAAAAAAATTGTTCTTGATACAAAATGAGTTTAAGCCCGCAATAGGGATAATTGCAAAAACCACCCCATAAGTCATTTTGCGTTTAAGATTCTCACCCATAAACTATTTTGCTGCAAATATCCACCCACCCACTAGATTTTGTTGTAAAAACCACCCCAATGCACACATGTTTAATTTATACAACTCATTTTCGCTCATTTAGAATGGTTGATGGTGCATGTGTCAATCTTATGATATTTTGAAAATAAAATATTTTCATACTTTGATGTGATTTGAAAAAATAAATAAATTAGAGTGTTCCTAGAGTCTCAGATCTAGAAACATTTATTAACAAAAAAATAAGATGATTATAAAGTATTCAAAAATAATTTTATAAAAAAATCATTCAAAAACTTAAAAGTGTTAAACTTAGTTAACTTATATATTTCTTTTGAATTTATATCGGTCAAAACACATGAAATTCATTGAGCATGTGTATATTGGGGTGGTTTTTGCAACAAAATTTGGTTGGTAGGTGTGAATTTGCAACAAAAAGACTTATGGATGGGAATATCAAATTCAATGTAAGATATGGGATGGTTTTTGTAATTAACCCTACTTTTTAGTAGTATTTTGGCACGCCCACGTCATTGAATTTTCCACACAGCAGCAGTACTAGAGAAATATTAAGTTCATCATCGCGGAAGGAAACGGAGGCCTCTCAGGGCATTTGACATTTTATTTCGTTCGATTGTCTTTTTACGGTTTAGATGCGCACATAAATTACTGCGCCGGCTTCCGCGGCTTGCCCAACCCACACATGCCGCGTGCCGCTGCTGGGTCGCGTGAGCCGGACGCGAGACGCTGCAGCCGAGGCGCGTAGACCCACTGGTCCTCCTTGACTCCGCGTGAAATCGCTGCCTGCTCATTGCCTCGGCTGCTCCTCTTCCTCACTCGCCTCGACACGCCCCACGCTTCTCGCCATATTCTTCTCCTTCCTCACGCCGACCTGAGCGCTGTCTCCCCAAAGCACAAGCGCCGCCACCTCGCCCGTTCCTCCTCCTCCCTTGCGACCTCCGCGGCATTGCCCGCTTCTTTTCTTCTGCTCGAATCCGTGCAAGACCAGCCGTCCAGGAGTAAGAGTCGCTAGATCCGTCGGAGCAAGACCCACATGCTGATGCGGCTGGAGGAAGGCTCCGCGGCCAAAACCCGTACACCGAATGCGGCAACGCAGCAACCTCTGCTGTCTGCTGGCTTAACATCCACGCTGTCCATCCTCATCTCCTCGCCTCCCCGTCCACTGCGGGAAGCAAGGGCAAGTGTCCAACAGTAGCGCCGGAGGGCGCAGAGCGACAAGCAGGGCCACCACGACCTCGCGGCAACATCCGTTCGGGGCTTCCTCGTGCTGTCATGCACCAAACGGTGTGGATGGACCTGCCGTGGTGGATGCCGGACTGCTGGGCTGGTGACGCCATGAGAAGAGGACAACAAATATATCATCCCCAACCAATCCGCCAATGTCGTCTTCTCTGATTATCACTGCTACGGCAGATCTTCTCTCTCTCTCTCTCTCTCTCTCTTGATTGTTCTGGTTCGTTGCTAAAGAACCAAGAAGGGATGGGATGGGGCCAAAAAGGGAATCAAGGAGATGAGCCTTGCATCTGCCTCAAGTTCAAGGGCAATCATGGCAAGAACCTTCTTGGTCTTAAGATTCCGGCCGACCAAGGTACATTTGACAAGCCATGCTCTTTACTGCAATCGTATGTTAGATTGATGTGTCATATGGTCAGTTCCTTCAATCTTTTGATACACATTTGAATAACTACGTAAAAAAAGGACAAAACATTATGTAGAAAGTAAACAAACTAATTGGTAGGTAGTAGATTCTGTGAAAAGTGTGACAGTTGTGTTCCATTGTTTAATTAAAAAGTATATTGAAATTAAGTGTTTCTTATTGCTTCCATCCTTTTGGAACGCATACAAGCACTGGTCTTAATTTGGCCTCAGTAATCTTCTAAGATATTTCATTGATGTTGTGAATGTTATATAGATGGAGAATCAAAGATATATTAACTTCTTTGATGATGCAAATATTTATTTAAGATAGTTGGTTGCACTGAAAGGAATAAAACTCTCATTGCCTTATGATATGATATTCACTATCTTCGCAATTAAATTGGAGCCGTCAATCGTATTGTTAGACAAGTCAACTCTGCCTCTCATTGTTACTTCATGTTAGATTTAAGCGTTCCACAATGTGAAAGCTTATGTTTTTTGTTGCATGTGTAATACTGAAAGTTTATCACACAACAAGTATGTTTTCCGTTCCTTATTAATTGCTTATGGTTAATCATACCTTCTCTTGCCTTTACATGACCATTTTCATTTTCATGTGACTTAACTATTTGGCCTCCACCAGATTAATTTGTGCTTCAGTTTACAAGAAGAGAGTATCATAAATTTGATGGAGTCTATACTAAGTGGGTGGTGATACGATCAGGATATTGTTTGATGTCACATCCAGTGGCAGGTTAGGACTTTAGCCTTTTGTGCTTTGTGCCAGTAATTTGTATATTTGATCTCATTTGTCCATGCTTCTCTTAGGATTTGGTGAACTGGCTCTATCCATGTTTTGCTTATCTACAGAATCCGTTCTTGCACTTACGAATTAAGAGTATAATCAATTGAGTTATACATAATTCTATTTGGTCATTTCAGTTGTTAGCACAATAAGTTCTTGTGGTAGCCATTAATAATCGGTGTCCAGCTTGGATTGTCCGCCATTTTATGTGTTGGTTGCCATGGCAACAGCATGAAAATTTGACGGTGCATATGTTACTTCTTGGGACCACCTGAATGGCTTCATATCATGTATACCAAAATGCACTTGGTTAGATTAATATAATTGCTTCCCAGTTGGTTTGATTTAGCCATTTCTAACTGGATCTTCCTCAGTATGTTTCGTTATTACTACTACTAACTATTTACTTGAGGTGACAATAGTTTTACATCTGCAACTTTGAAGAACTAGCCGTATTAAAGGTTGCAGCCCGCCCAAAACTGCTGTTTAATTGTCACTTAGAAAGATATTTCATCTTTTTGGCTATAATGCAAAAAAAACTGCCTTTAGTCATTTTTCTAATATGATCTACCTGACTGCCTTAGTATGTTTCAGTGTTATTACTGATTCCAATGCTTGCTAGAAGTGTCTAACAATGTTGAGCCGGCCTGCATTATTCTGGCACCCATAGTTAACGCTCCAACCTGAAAAAAATATGATATAAGTGTCCATTTAGAAAAATAATATTTCACTTTGGTGATAGTGCAACAAGAACAAATTCATGTTAGCACGCGGAAGTGATGTCCTTTCCATATCTTATCACTTCGATATATGATTGTACATCTATTCCTACGTAAAGCCTTCCTCATTTGAAATAATATATGACTGCACTGAACTCACCCATAATAGATAATTGCACTGCACTGTCCTTCATTCATGTTATTGTGGACATTGTGCCTTCTTATAAATGTAGATTTTGATATTTATAATTCCATGGTTGGGCCTTCTTTGGAATGCAATATACGGGAGAAACTTAAGGCATTGTTTCTGAGATCAATCTTATCTACTCTATTTATCTGCTCCCTCTTTCTATTTACCCTGACATACCATGTTCAACAGCCTTGCTTTCAATTCCTTGGGACATTCTCCATACTCTTATGCATGGGATTTTTGGTTTTTTTTCTTGGACATTAAATGATTTCAGTCTTTTGTTTTCCATTTGACACATCTTTTCTTAGTTTGCAAATATGTTTTATTCCTGCATTCTTCCAATACATATTCACAGAGAATGTACACTGCCAGCAATTGCACCTATACAGGGTTTGAGTTGGCATTGTTGTCATCTTTATCTCATTTATTCAAAATCACATTAAACAATGAATATCTCATGGTGACGTACCATTTTCCCAACCACCTACCACCTCATATAATGTACGACATAAAGTCGACCTTTCTCCATGTTTGCAGTGACTGCTCATATTGGCTTAACTTTCCATTTTCTGCCATTAATTACTATATGGTTACTTCTATGACCAGGTACACGCAATCAGGCAAATATAGCCCACACTGTGGAACCATTGATCCATCGACACACCAGTTTACTCATTCATCCCATGGAACTCATAGATTCATGAGCTGCTTAATCTTGGAGTATGCTACCATATGAGAGCGGTACAAGGAGCCGACAACCATATTTTCACAGAGAGACGCTCAGTAACAGCAACTGCAAGGGCTGTTCCATGTAACGTGAACTGATTTCCTCTATTTTAGCACATTGCATTGTTGTCTTGAGCACTCATTTGTATCCTCAATGCTTGGTTCCAATTAGTTTGAAAATTGGTTCTACTGTATCTGGAACAATTGCCTTTAAGTATCCTGTATTTTTTTCACTTTGCATATAGAATGCTTTGTTCAGATTCTCTTGAATGAATGTATGACTGCAAGTGGATGCAGGATATCCATAAAAAATTAATGAAACAAGTTACGGATGAATTTATTTGAATGTGTTCATCAATTATTAAATCAGAATAATATTATATCGGCCGCCAGTTTTGATTAGAAAACATACATTATCCAAGCATGTTTAAACAATAGTGCGCACATCAGCGCAGGCGCGGCGAAGCGCGCCTCCATACCTAGTCCACCTCATTGTGGAATGTTCGTCCCATACACCAATAACCCAACTGATACGTTTTGAAATCATCACATCGTACTCGTGCATTGGGTTCAGTGTCGCTGAGACTTCATGCTTTCATCCCGTCTTGGTGGCACCAAAACTACAGTCTACATGCTCGAATTCTGCGTAGGGCAGAAGGCATAAAAGGATACAAAGGAGCCAAGTGTGCCTGAATGAGATCGAAACACCACGACATTTGTTGATCAGTTGCAACTTTGCGACTCAAGTCACTAATGAAAAATTTAGTTGGTTCAATTTGCAGGGCATGCCGAATCCAGACGGGAGGCACATTGAGATCATATCGTTGTATCTAAAACCAGGCTTGACACCTGAATGCATCACTTATTCGAGTGGACATAATCCTCAAAATAGAAGTTCTTCTCTATGTAATCTGCGAGCCAGCGGGACGCGACAAAGCATATAACCGCGACGGGCATGACCATCGTCTTGTGAACAGTGGACGTCACCAGCATCCCCTTGGCGATGGCGAGGAACCCGATGATGGCAACAGACGCTACCTGCAGGGCGACCTCGAGCGCTTTCATGGCCTTCAGCGCAGCGCTGCAGCTCGTGCACTGGACGACATGTGACCAATACCTGTCGAATTCGTAAGGAAATGATGCGTCACAAAGCTAATTGATGGACACAATATATTGTGTTTGATATTTCTTCAGGCCTTCACCTTTCCAAGAGCTTATCCTTGGTAGGGGTTGGTGGCAGCTGATTAGGTTGTGCAGTTGCCCAACCAATCTGATTCTTGCAGTACTTCCTAAACCAGTTCCTGAAGGCAGTGACCATATTGTCCGACGATGTGGGCACATAGCACGCCTTCTGCCAATTATCAAGGCCGGCTGCAGCGTATTTACGCTCCTGAATAAAAATTCACCATATTATTTGGAAGTTGCATTGGAGAGGTGCGGTTTATTCAGACGTTATAGATCTCTTTTGACCTGAGTGTGGAGGAGGCTCAAATCCGATTCTAGTACACGATTGGTGACCATATGTGACAACCATCGCGGTATCATCTTGTAGAGCCAGACCCCGAAGTTCCTTGGAAATGCCCAGATGAACCTGCTCCTGCCAGGAGCAACCGGAATGCAGAACGCCGCGAGCATGAACCAAGGCTTCACCTTGCCATCAGCGGCCTGCATGCAGGTATGTTAACCGGGGTTCAGTAATGGATACCTGCACTGCAGCTTCATTTGCAGTGGCAAAAATGACAAGAGGCAGTGTGAGGGCACGCACCACTTTTGTAGTTGGTGAGCCGTGGAAAGTGCATGGCGCCATGAACCGGATGCTGCCTCCTTCCATGGTGGACAGGTACCCGGCTATGTCCGCCTCTGCTATCGTCATCCTGATCGGGTCGCCGCCTTCTTGATCGAACTCAACTGTGCAGGAACCAGTGGGTATTTCCCAATCAGCAGTGCATAGTGCAAACAGTGCAGTAAGCTCAGCGAATTGTAAACCGATGGAATAGCTTAATTTGGCAGAAGCCACGTATCTTCCAGGATCTTCCTCCTTGCCGAATGCGGGCAGCAGCCCCTTGTGCGCGTATGGGACGTGAGCAGGGTCCACGATGTTCTCTAACAACATATCGTACCTGCAATGCAATGGCACAGCTATGGAAGACGGATGAGCAGAGAAAAGAGAAAACATTCGAAAGGGCTTGGCCTTTACCCGATGTAAAAATCCCTCATGCCGAATACGGTGAAGTAGGACGGGTCGTCGATCTCAGGGATGAACGGCGGCCGCTTCCTCTGCAGCACGTCCTTGTACTCTGGCTCCGTCCTCGGGTAGAACCACAGGATCTTGTTCTGCACAACGCACGGGTACGACGCCACGCACGCCTTGCTGTTCTTGTGCACCTGCGCAGCAAAAATCCATGACTTTGTTTTGCAGCTGCGAGGAATGGAAGTTTGATGCAGGTGGAAGACAACGAAGATAACGTGGCTCCGTTGTACCGGTGGGCCGAGCGCCGGCGCCTGAGGGATGAACTTGCAGGCGCCGGCGCCGTCGAAGCACCAGCCGTGGTACACGCACTGGAGCCGGCCCTTGTCGTCGACGCGGCCCTCGGAGAGAGGCGCGAGGCGGTGCGGGCAGGCGTCGTCGAACACGCGCCACTCGCCGGCGGCGCGGTCGTGCCAGGCCACCACGCTGAGCCCGAGCACCGTCTTCCCGTGCGGCGCGCCCGGGTCGAGGTCGCACACGGGCGCGAACGGGTACCACTGGTCCAGCCAGTCGAACTGCTCTGTCTCCGACTTCGACTCCGACGACGCTTCCTCGATCTGCGGCGTCTCGGCCGCCACGGCCGGGGCCGAGAGCCGGACGCATCGGCGATGCCTTGGTGGAATTGAGATGACACGGGCTTGGCTCCTGGACTTCAATGCCGCGGTGGCCGCGACGAGAGGAAGCGAACGGAATTTTTTTTAAAATAATCTAAAAAAATCTAAAATTTTAAAAAAAGACTGACCCAAACTAAATTTTCGGGATCTAGACGTTTTTATCACGCCAGATAATATGGCGTGATTAATGAAAGAATCACGCCATATGATCCGGCGTGATTGGGTGACACGTCAGCGTGGACCGCCACGTCGGTTCGGGACGGGGACCAGTGTTGACCCAATCACGCCGTATCATATGGCGTGATTGGCACCCCTATCACACCAATCTACTTGGCGTGATTCAGCTGTTATACCCGGCCAAGCCCTTCCTTCTTCTTCTTCCTCCTCCTCACTTCTCTACACTCTCACTCCATTGGTCTCTCTCCGGCGAAAAAAGGAATTCTTCATCCCCCTCCAATCTTTGATGCTCATTTGGGTTGATTTTTCAGAAGGTTATTCTTGAAAGGTATGGCTATAGATTTGTCCATCGATTTGTAGTGTTTATTGATTATTTTGCTGGGAGGATGATAATTAGGGTTTAGCTTTAGGTTTAAGGTCATGAGAGTAATTTAGTTAACTAAGGAGTTGCATTTGTCTGTGTTCTATGTTGGTGAAGCTGGAAATAGGTGGTGGGAGATGTATCCCAACGTAAGCTCGGTGGATGCACCGGTTCCACATTTGCTACCTATTCCTACATGTGAATGTAACACTCTTGCACACGTGAAGCAATCCCGACATCCGTTGACAGCCGCCCGATCTTACTATTGTTGTTCAAATGATGGGGTATGTATACTCATCCGTGATCTATTTTATTAGTGGTTCCTTATTGAATTGACTTGCAATATAAAACTTGCTATAGGTAGGGCAATGCAGCTTCTTTCAGTGGATTGAGGGTTCGGAGGCGTATGATGAGAGGATATTGTATTTTTCTTGGGACCAAGAGGGCAAGCCTTATTATTTGTTCGAGAAATGGGTTCCACCGCCGCCTAATCCTCCTTTGATGTCTAATCAAGAGAAAATCGATGCTTCATATAGGCGTGTGCATGATCCTCCATTTTGCAAGTGTGGTGTTCGGGCGAGTTGCATCGGCCTCCTCGGGGTTGGCATACACCCCGTTCTTCCGTTGTCCATTCACAAGCACGGTTGGTAGTTTTCTTTTAACAAAAAATATTGCGGTTGTTTATAAAAAAATTACGTGATAAGATAATATTTTGGTATGTATAGGAGAACAAGAGAGGATGCGATTTTCAGGAGTGGATATATGGTCCAAAGGCGTTATATCCATATCCCGAAGAATTATCGGAGGATGTGCCATATGGGAAGTCATTACCATGTGAGGAGAGGCCAACAATACTTTGTCAATGTGGTGTCCCAGCCAGAGCGAGGTGTGGTGCCATCGGAGTTAGGGTACGGATACTATTGTGGCGATACGATTGGTGATGTTGACGAATGGGTGAGTAAGTGAATTGAAGAATTTACCGATGTGGTATGAAGTCGGTGATAATTATTTGAATTCTCTGTGTGTACTCAGAGCTAACCGGAAGTGCAATTGGGAGACATTTTCCGGACGAGAAAAATTCCTGCAAGAGGCGAGTACATATGGACCGCAGGACTACGCAAAGGTGTTACAGCGAAGAAGGAAGGAAATAAGGGAGAAGTATGTCGAAGAGCCTCCAGATTTTATCATTCGGACAATATGCAACGAGTACAAAATAGATATGGTAAATGGTGGATATTCGGCTTATGAGAAGGCCTTAGACATTTGGAGACAGAATCGACATAGATTTCCTGCAAAGTCCGTATGGTCCCACTTGGATGTACCCCGTGGTTGGAAATTTGAAACAACGAAGGAGTGTGTGGCGTGGTGCAAAGGGAAAATGAGATTGATACTTGAAAAAAGCCATGATGATACAAAGAATTGGGCAAAGAAACTTGATGTAGCCGAGAGTAGTTCCATTGTGAACTTAATTGAGAACTTACCATCCGTTGACAATACGGAGTCGGGCGTGGTACTACCGGCATGGCACGAACGACCTTATTGTCGTTGTGGATACCGTGCAAAGGTATCCACATCGGATGGCAGGAGATACTTCCATTGTCCAACTTTGTCTCGTAACAAGAATTGTTCTTTCTCCGAGTGGTTGGATGGCACCAGCTCCACTTGTCATGGTGAATCGGAGGTGGAAACAAGGGAAGAGTACATGAAGCGTAAGGAAGAAGGGAAGAGGACGGACAATCTGATAATTAAAACCCGGTTAGGCCTCGGCACGTGCGAGAAGTTCTAGGAGTAGAAGGTCTAGTTGATCAATTGCAATGTAATTTCTTCGTGACCTATGTAGTGTGTCTCAAATTGTGACTTGAATTATTACTTGTTTTAATTATTAGTTATGAATTATGACATTTTTTTTGCTGATGATAGTAGATAGATATGAATTTAATTTTATGAGACATGAATTATTGTCATGAGTTAGATTTGATTCTTGGTTGTTACACTTTGTATAGAATTATTTAATTTCAGCACGAAGTGTTGTATCACGCCATATGGAATGGCGTGATAGAGGCATGAATCACGCCATTCCATATGGCGTGATTCAACACTTAGGCGTTTGGACGCCCGGCGCCGTCCGGGAAGTCCCTGGTTTTTGAGGTATTGTGGCGTGATTGCCACACGAATCACGCCATTCCATCCGGCGTGATTGGTGTGGCAATCACGCCACAATTCCTCAAAACCAGGGACTTCCCGGGCGGCGCCGGGCGGCCAAACGCCTAAGTGTTGAATCACGCCATATGGGATGGCGTGATTCATGCCTCAATCACGCCATTCCATATGGCGTGATTGCTGTGTGTGTGGCCAGGAAAATATTTTCCTGGCTAGCCACGAATTCACATGATCAACATAGTTCACACATGGTAGTTTCGACATAAATTCGCGCAATGAACATAGAATACATCCACATAGTTCTCACAAGATAGTTTCGACATAAATTCATACAATCAACATAGTTCGGACATCGACATCGACATAGTTCACACAAACATCCACATAGTTCACACATAGTTCATCGACAAGCATTCACGTAGTTCACACATCAATTGCCCGGGTGTAGCGATCGGGGCGCTTCTTCTTCCTGCCAGGCTGCGAAGGAAGGGTGGTGCCCGGTGTTGCATTTTTGCGGCGACGTGGTGGTGTTGCTTGAGAGGGCTCCTCTGCCGGTGCATCGGGCAACCGAGAGGACCCGATGATGTCCTATGCAGATGAGCACGTGTTGTTAGGTATCATTAGACAATGGAAAATGAAAAGAGGCATGGAATGACAAGCTACTCGTGCAGCATCGTCATCGCTAGACGAGTCGTGCTCTTCCGACGTATCATCCGCCGGACCCTTCCCCGTAGCAAGAACACCTCCTCGAGAGGCCGACGAAGCACCTCCTCGAGAGCCCGACGAAGCACCTCCTCGAGAAGGTGTGGGTGCTGCCGGTGCGTACACGTCTTGACGTGCACTCACGCAGCTTCATCTTCTCGTGCAAGGCGTCGGCAGGTTTTGCGCATTTTCTACAATGGAACAGAACAAGTTAACAAATTTGTATAGAACTGTATCATCAAACAAAGATCAAAGAGGCATACCTGCGCGAAAGCACGTAGGGCTCCAACCTCTTCCCGTGAGCCCCGCCGGTGCCCTAAAGCATCTCCGGCATCATTCGCCATTCTCGTAGCTGTGTTGCCTGTTTTAAAAGTGCGGTTAGACACATCCAAGAAACTTACAATGTTATGAGGAAGGTTGGCGATACTAACCGCATAGGTCTCCAATGGCGCTCTCTCCGGCTGCGTGCCCGTGCGAGTGATCTCGTCATAGACATCAACATTTTCTTCTTCACTCCCGGAGTCCGGCTGGTCAGCAAGGTACTGTTCTTCCGGAGCCGGCCTCAGCCTCAATCGGCTGTTTTGGTGCAGCCAGTACAAGTAGTCTCTCGTAAGGTCCAGCGCGGTAGGCTGCGCCGCCGAAAGGGTAGATGGACCGCTGCCGACGTGCATTCCAAATGATCGTGCACGGAGCGTGCTTCCGTGCCCGACCAACGCCGCCTTTGTCCGATCTCCCGTCCACCCTACAAGCAAGTTAAATTGTCGGTTATAGTTAGTACTGAACATAAAAACGACTAAATTGTGCGGCTATTAAAAGAAAACTTACTTGTGCAGATTTTGATTTGTGTTCGTATGGGGGACATTAACTTCTTGTAGACGTCCAAATTGTCGCATGACCCGTTGAGGCAAGTGCCACTCCACCGCGTAGAAGAAGATGAGAGGCAATTCTGCCCTCCACAGGTTCATGTCACGGGTGCACATCGGACTTAGCCCCAACTCTAGCACCTCCCGTCGCTCATACGGTGTCCAAGTAACCTAAGACATTGATGATCATATTTAGTGAATCCATTTTTCCATGCAAATGAGTATTGAACTATGAAAGTAATTTACCCGATTAGGGGTGATCACATCAAGGGTGTTGGTGTAATCCCTATACCTCCGGTCAAGGTTGCCGACCACGTTGACACAGCTTGTGGTAGAGGTACGCAACCGTGGGTCGAGAGCCCTCATCCTCGTGTGGTCACGGCTGCAACAATACATGTTAGAACACATGTAACAACATATATCAAAAAAATTGAAAATACAAGGTATATAATGTACCTCGGCCCAACCACGCTCCGGTCTAGCAAGGGGAAACCTCTCCCACATCCACACCTGCAGCAGGTAGGCACATCCACCTAGGTTGGCACTAGCTCCAACCCCGCGACAAGCCCGACAGTAGCCGACGATACAAGTACGCCAACACCGCCGATCCCCAGCCGAATCCACCGATCTCGTCCCATGGCTTCATAAGATAGGGCAAGACCATCCATGAGATAGTGTTGCCACCGGCATCCGGAAACAGTACCCACCCACCAAGTGCCACAGCCAGGCCTTGCAAGCGACCTCCACAACCTCCTCGGGGTACTCGTGTCATTGTCGATGGTAAAGTTGTCCATCAACCAAGCCGAGCTCACACCCGTAGTCTTGGTGTCACGGGTGTCGTGGGCTGGCTCCGGTGGCCTCGGTCCAAGCCACTCCTCAACAGTGTCACGCCACCCCCGAGGCTGCGTCCGATCACACAAAGGCGGTCCATCTATGGCCGTGCGTGAATCATGGACACATCCCGCAGAGTCGGCGTCACTTCACCACAAGGTAGGTGAAATGTGTGTGTCTCCGGTCTCCACCTATCAACAAGTGCCGTCGTAGCTGGACTGTCGAAGGACGGCAAGTTGAAGCCGACCAAGCGTGCCAAGGGCAAGAAACCGGCACGCGCAAGAAACGGCACAAAACGCTCGTCCCACTCGCATAGGAGAGTGCGTGCGAATCCTCGGAGGAGTAAGAACCTGCAAAAACACATTAACATCAAATTCATCACATATAGGACAATATTTCAAAATATTGCAAGTATAAAGAATCATTGCTCACCCGCCCATCGTCAACCATCAAGTGGGCCCGGTGCTTGTTGTCGTAGTTCGTATCAAGGAGCGGGAAGCGCGCGTGGGGGCCATCTCCCTAGAATAAGAATCACATTTATTAGAACAAAGATTAATATCATTATAATGCATAAAAAAATAGCATTTAATAAACATAATAATTACACCATGTCACAACATTATTTCTATTACCCGGCTACTACTAGATGCTTGTCTCCGCCCCCGTCTACTCTTACGTCTTGATTTTGGTTTGTTCTTTGGCCCTAACATGTGTCGCTCCATTCTATGTCCTTCTTCCCCGCATATAGAACAACGATGTTTTATTGGGTCTTCATTAAAGTCACCCGTTCCATACATATCAGTGCCATATCCCTTGTTCATATCGTCTAGCTCGTTTCTCAAACGTTTGGTCTTGCGTCTCCCCTTTTGTCTTTCAAAAGACCAACATCGGGAATATAATGTTCTCCGGTATATTCAGAGCCATTGCGTAGAGTCCAAACATGGTTCAAATGTGGACTCCCAACACCGTAGTGCAGATTGCTTTGAATAGAACGGGCTCAAGTAACTTGGAGTCACATAACTCAAACCTCGGATACGACATGCGGTCATTACATGCGAACATGGTACATGAAGCAGCTCGAGGGTCATGCATGTGCACGAGATATTGTCTCCAACCTCCACCCTATAGACTCGTCCACCGGACCTCTCACCCCCAATTCCCGTGTGACTAACCGATCTAACTTCATAAACTAACTCTCGTGCATTGCAAAGACGCGCATCTTGACTCTCCGAAATTACTCCATCATCATGTAAGTGTTTTGCCACGGGAGTTCCCCACAAGTCTCCGTCCTCTAACCCTTTCTTCGCTTTCAACCACCGATTAACAAAGTAATAATTGCACTTATGAAATGTGAACATTATGATGGCTGCAATAGGCATCCCTCGAATCCCCTTAAGGACGTAATTGAAAACCTCCGAAATGTTTGTAGTCATTGTACCCCACCTCCATCCTCCCTCGTCAAAAGCCAATGCCCACTTACTCACCTCCTCCATGTGCTCTTCCAACCACTCCTTAGCTCCCGCATTCATAATCTTCTTCAAATCATCGATTCGAGTAAAGAATATTTTTTCTTCCATAGCTTTGCATGCATGTTTAAGACCATTAATGACCTCCTTGCTTTTTTGTCTCCTCCAAACATTCGCGGCAAAGTGGCGCATGCACCACCGATGCACAAGAGGAGGATATCCATCAAGTTCCTCTCTACCGGCATTTATAAGACCGCTGGTGCCGATCCGATATCATACATATTTGCCTCCCTGGACCAATCACCTGTCGGCGAACATGCGTGATAAACCATGACCAACTCGAGTTGTTCTCCCCTCCGTGATTGCAAATGCCGGGGGAATCAACCGATCCTCCGCATCAATGCCTACAGCAACCATTAAAGTTCCCTTGTATTTTCCAATCAAAAAGTTCCATCAACACTTATAACAGGCCTACAATGCTTAAAGGCCTCTACACATTGCGAAAAACACCAAAACACCCGGCTAAGGCAAGGGCCCTCAGCTCGGCTTTTCCACAAGTATCAATGAAATACTTAGTGCCGGGATTGTAATGGGAAATAGCATTAAGCAACTTTGGCACTTTGCTATAAGACTCCTTCCAGCCTCCCCACAGCTTGGGCCATTGCATATTGCTTTGCCCTCCATGCCTTGCCATATTTCACACGGTAACCAGTGAAACCATGGATAGCCTCAATTAGAGCTGCAACCGTGACACGCGAGTCAGCCCATAGCATTGGAGCAACACGGAGACCAAGATATCTTGCGGTGCATTGTGAATGCACATGTGATACATCTACCATTCCACATGTGTGAGGTTGCCTAACATTTGTCACCTTCCAACGTCCCCCGCTATTCTTCACTACTCGGCCCATACTCCCCAAGGACATCCAAGCACGCCGACACTTGATATGATACCTCTCACACCGATTGGAATTAATCACGTAGTAAGGCCTATGGTGCCGGACCGCATAATCCTCAAAGAAGTGTTTTAAATCTGCCATACTATCAAATATCCGACCCTTTCTAATCATAGGTTGCCGACTATTTGCCGGTCTATCTCTCGACGCAAAACCGTTGTCACATTTAGCAAACTCGGTATGACGGAGATCATGGTGATTAGGCACCGTAGGCAATTCAACATTCATATCCCTCAATGCACGCAACTCTTCCTCACTATAATATTTTCTCCAATCTATCTCCACTTCACCGTTAAAACTAACGGGTTCACTACCCATTCTTGCATCATTATCCACCGGCACTTCAACATGGTCACCGGAACCGTCCGCTCCAAAACCACCAAAATCACTACTTGCTCGGCTATCATCGTTCGTTGCGTGCCTCTCGGGTTCCTCATCTTCACCATCCGAATCGGGCAATGAGCGAACCTCTTGTTCCACATTCCTTTCCTCCTCCAACTCACGTTCCTCTTCTTCGAACGTGTCATTAGAAAAATCATTTGTAACCACCGCCAAATCAAACGTAGCCACATCTCCACCACGGCTATTATTTTCCACATTGACTCTTACTTCTTGAGTCAATGTCTCAACAACCTTCATCCACTTGCGAATTCACGTTCGGTTCAACGGGTGGGCTACAGCCGTCGGTTTCATCCACATTCCCTACCACATCAACTATCACCTCAAGCACATTTAACCCGGGCATCCTTCAAACATTCCTTGTATAAGCCCCAATCATGCTCACTACCCAAATTCATAACCACCCAATGTGCTCGTCCACCTCCACCGGCATCAAAACGACCACGTAAACTAACGGACACACATCCATCCTTGATTGACCGAGCACGATCAAACAACTCTATAAAACTTGGTGGCTTCTCAAATGTGCTAACTTCTTGCAACATACCAGCCATCTCACCGTTTCCATCAATAGTCCCACCATGAAACAAACGAACTATTCTATTCATCTACAATAAATATAACACATTAATACTATTTCTACCCAAACCACTAATGAAAATCAATATTCATATCTAACCTAAAACAACTAAATGAAACGAGACATGCAACCAAACCTACACGTCAATAAAACATTACAATCTATCCATCTATCGATGCCGACCATGCCATTCCTCTCTACTCGTCCAAAAACATCTACACCTACAAACCCTAGCTACTCTAAACCTAAGCAAAATCACCATTAAAACAAAATCTACGCGGTGGAGATGGTTGAGATACCTTGCAGGGGGGTCCCCCAAGAAATCCGGCGAAATGGGCGGCGGGGAGGGCCGAAAACGGCCGGCGGCGCGCGGGCGGCGGCGGAGGCGGCTCCGGTTCCGCGGGTGGAGAAGATAGAATGGAGGAGAGGGAGGAAGAAGAGGCCTCCGCGCGGTTAAGACGCGACCCAATCACGCCAATCTACTTGGCGTGATTGGGGGGGAATCACGCCGGATAGATTGGCGTGATTCGATCAACCCGGTCCGCAGCGGAAACCGACGTGACGGTCCACGCCGACGTGTCACCCAATCACGCCGGATCATATGGCGTGATTCCTTCATTAATCACGCCATATGATCCGGCGTGATAAAAACGTCTAGATCCCGAAAATTTAGTTTGGGTCGGTCTTTTTTTAAAATTTTAGATTTTTTTGGATTATTTTAAAAAAAATTCAAGCGAAACGGCACGGGGCGCGGGGACGGAGGACGACGGGAAGGTTTTCCATGGTGCGTTATGCTTGGCGGCCGGATCGAATGGCGATTGGGTTGTGTTCTACTAGTTCGACACCCAGACGACTACGGTAACTTCGACAGACACTTAGGACAACTGCGCTACTGTGGTGAATCACGTGCTGGCTCATCTTTAGAACTACTACAAGGTATACCAATAATAGTTGTTCGTTTTTGTGATTGTATTTTCATGTGACTAGTGTGGTCCGGCGGCGCCAAGAACTCGCGGTTCATGAATGGATTGTTTGCGGTCCCGATCGGCCTCTAGAGACTGTGGATCAACAGCTTATAACGCCCCGTTGTTCGCAGTTCGCATCAAACACTGTTATTAGGACAGCTATGATGCAGGTCCTCCGAATTGAAGTTATCAATTCGGAGGCGTGTAGCGATCCGTACTTATATTTTGTGAGAAAGCTACGAGTACTTTGAATTGATACTCGTAGTAAAATACTGTTCATGAGTGTTGTTTTGACTATGTGTATTGTGGTCTCATTCTGTAGCGAGTGAATCTCATCCATCAATCTTAGATCTAAAGGCTAAAACTTTGACTAATTTCTAACTATTGTAGTATCAATTTAGAGGACCCCGATTGATCACAAGCTACGTAGCAGGACAGCTATGGAAAAACAACAAGCCATGAAAATTTTGAATTTGTTTTGCAGCATCAGCAACATAAGGAGGGTTGGACGCCACGAAATAGAAGCTCTTCTGTATGTAATCTGCTAGCCACTAGCCAGCGGGACGCCACGAAGCTTATAACCGCCGCGAGACATGACCATCGTTCCCTTAAAAAAGTGTTAAACTTAGTTACCTTATATATTTATCTTGAATTTGTATCGGTCAAAACACATGAAATTCATTGAGCATGTGCATATTGGGATGGTTTTTACAATAAAATTTGGTTGGTGGGTGTGAATTTGCAACAAAAAGACTTATGGGTGGGAATCTCAAACTCAATGTACATATAGGGTTGTTTTTGCAATTAATATAATCATGGGCCTGCGAAGTTCAGCATGTTCATTTGGGCCGGGCCAATTGACATTTCTCCATCGCTTCAGCGCGTCCACGCCCAGTGGGCAGTGGAGCAGAACAGGGGGCAATGGGCGGCACGCCGGTGCGGTGGCCGCGGGTGCTCACTCCGGCGCACCTCGCCGGCGCCATACGCCGGCAGAAGGACCCTATCGAAGCCGCCAACCTGTACTCCGATGCACCATGCCATTATCCACCATCCTCCTACCGTCACAACGATGCCGTGCACTCCTTCCTTCTCGCCGCGGCTGCTGGCTCCCCCGTCCTCCCCTCCCTCCTCCGCCGCATACTTCCGTCGTCCCCATCCGCGGACTCCCTCCTCGCCGCTTCCATCCCGAATCTCTCTCCAGCTGCCGCCACCTCCATCTTCCGCTCCTCGCTCCCTCCCTCCCCGTCCCCGTCTTGGTCGCTCTCCTTCTCCGCGCTGCTCCGCCGCCTCCTCTCCCACAGTCTCCTCCCGGAGGCCGCTCGCCTATTCGCGGACTTCGCCGGGCGCCCAGAAGTCTCGATAACTTCCGGTGACCTTACTCTGCTTGTATCTGCTCTGTCTCGCGCGGGGCGTCCCGAGCTCGCGCTGCAGGTGCTCGATGAAATGCTGAACCTGTGCCTCACGCCGGAGAGGGACGCTTACCGCGCGATCGTGCCTGCTCTCTGTGATGCTGGCATGCTCGACGAGGCCGTGCACGTCCTTTATTCCATGCTGTGGCGCGTGTCGCAGAGGGGTTGTGATGCGGATGTTGTGGTGTACCGGGCACTGCTGATTGCTCTCTGTGCTGCGGGTCGAGGTGAGCAGGCTGAGCTGGTTCTGGATAAGGTGATCAGGAAGGGACTACGGTCTCCTGGCAGCCGGCGATCTCTTCGTGTGCCCATGCTTGCTGGCCTTTGCCTCGAGGATGCCAAGGAAGCCATTGACCTGGCATTGGTTGTGCGAGGTGGCCGGACTGTAGTGAGCTTTGAGTCCATGGTCATTGACCTCTATGACGAGGGTCGGTTTGATCAGGCAGATAAATTGTTTGAGGACATGGCCAGGAAGGGTTTCAAGCCAACAATCTGCATGTTTGATGCAAAAGTTGCTGCTTTGTGCAGGGAGGGGAATGTGGACGATGCTGCAAAGGTTCTGGAGGAGGAGTTGCCCAAGAATGATCTTGTTCCGACAGTGACAACATACAAATTATTAATGAAGGGTCTTTGTGACAGTATGCAATCAATGAGGGCACTAGGATTCCTCAAGAAGATGGACAGGCAGCTTGGTTGTGTTGCTCAGAAGGATACTTTCTCAATCTTGATTGATGGCTTGTGCTCAGAAAGCAAGTTTGTCGAGGCATCTGGGATAATGGAGAGGATGGTAAAGGGCCATCATCGGCCTGACAAAAGCGCATTTAGCAATGTAATTGAAGGTTTATGTTCAGTTGGCAGAGCATATGATGCTTTGCTATGGCTAGAGGAGATGATCGATCATGGAGAAACACCGGACGTCTGTGTTTGGTCTTCCTTAGTCTCAGCGGTATGTCCACCCCACTTTGGGACTTTAGGATGTGGACAAACCACTATGATTGTTTGCTCACCTGAAATGGATTTTAGCAAACAAAAATCTTGAGTGAAGCCAGGTATGCTGAAATGTATGTAAAGAATTTCCAATTGAGTGGGTAAGTATAATGAATTGTTTGTTGTTGATGTTGTCTGATCATAAATCAATGATGTGCTCTTTTTTAGGGCTTCAATATATTCTATTCTATTTGTTGGCAATGCTTCCTTTTTGAGTTTTGATGATATTACAAGGTGCATTCTTTATTACAAGGTGTATTCTTATCCTGAAATGAGTTAATGACGATCTTTCATGTTGCTTTCTCTATTTACTTACAGGCTGCAACGTGTGTAAAAGGTTTCACGTCTGTCAGTTGAATCGATTAAGTCCGGATGAAGCGTTCTTCCAGCATGAATTTTACCCAGCCTGTTATTGCTTACTACTATCGTATATTTGTCGTGTTTTCTAGCCTAGAAACTGTCGATGGAGTTTAACCAACTCTGAACTCGATGTCGCTGGCTGCATAAAAAAAGGCGGAATGTGCCGTTGTTAAGGCCAGGCCATTGAACTTATGTACGAAGCAAAATGTTTTCCTATTTCTGGCGACAGAATGACTAACTACACAGTGACTTTTCTGAAAATTAAACACACAATGCTCAAACATCAGATCGTATTAACAGACATGAGCGAATACAAAATTGCTGGATTTTATATCGCTTATAACAGTTGCTGGATCATCCATGCAGAGCTACAAAATTGCCAGAGCGTCTAGCTAACAAAACATCATCCGAGCTGTGATACGAGTTGCCAAACTTCCTCTGAGCCGAGCTGCTCAGGCAGCACAATTCCTCGATGTTCTCTGAGCTGAGCTGCTCAGGCGGCCTTCCATCACCTAAATTTTTCCTGATGTCGCGCATCTGATGAGACTTCAAGGACAGAACTGCACGCCTTCTTCAAGGTCACTCAGGTAATGTAGCCCGAAATCCTGGCCGGTGTACTGGAATTCATCAGCGAAGCACTGCGCCTGGTGCTCGTTGCCATTGGCATTCATGAAGTTGCCACCCGTGCCAGTTCCTGGGGTGCCGGTGAAATTGTCTCCGACGCAGGGTGTGCAGTGCTCGGCCGGTCTGTACGCAGAATTGCCTGGCGCGAAGGCGTGGCACGACGACGCTTCAGTGCCCCACATGCCCAGGCTGAGCCAGTCATTCTGCTGATTGACATTGCCTGGCGCCTGCTGCATCTGGGAGACGCCCGTGTCCATGTACATGTAGTTGCCGTTGGTGAACTGGTGCCCGTATCCAGGGTGCACGGTGGCGTTCGGTTGGTAGCCGTCCCATGCGAACTGGCCGAGATGGTTGTTGCCTGGCATTGGGAGCTGCAGGTACTGGTTTCCGCCAATGTCCGCGCTGGCACCGCCGTTGATGTACGGAACGCCGGGCGCAGGCTGCGTCCGGAGCGGCAGCGGCTGCGCGTCGTCCCACACGATCTCCTCGGCCAAGCCGTCCATGTCCTCCAAGTCGAAGGCATCTGAAGCGATTCGCAAGAGCTGGTCACCGTCGGCGTTGTCATCTTCTGGCAAGCCCAGCTCCTTCCGCCTCTCCTCCGTGGCCAGCAGCGCCGCGTCGATGGAGCCGAGCAGCTCCTCCACCGACATGTCTTCTTTGTCTTTCAATGCCTGGGCCCACTGCTTGAGCGGGAGGGGCCCGCCCTGCCGCACCCTGGCGAGCGTGGCTCTCTCCTTGTCCAGCTTCGCCTTGGCGTAGCTCAGGTGCCTGTGCCCCTGCCGCTTCTCCGGCGGCAGCGCGCGGTACCTCTCGATCACCCCTCCGTGGACTCCCACACGACCGGCGCGCCGCCGCCGTCGGGGCTGGCGATGACGAGCGCGATGGGCAGGTCGCAGAGCTTGGACAGCTCGTCCGCCTTCTTCACGAGCCCCACCTTCCTCCGCGCGAAGGCACTCATGCGCGCCCGTGTGTTTTCGATGAAGCTCATCGAGATCTTGGCGCGCGGCATGGCGGCGGCGGGTTGGTGCTGTGGCTCCTCCTTTGCTTGGCGCTCGCTCAATTGCAGCTCACCGTCGGCGGCTTGAACTGCTGGTGAACGCGACGGCGCGGCTTGCGATTGCGGACGGTGTGCTCGGAATATATAGAGGCCGGTGACGCCGTCCGGGCTCCGATGCAATTCGGACGCCAGTTTGAGCTGTAATCCTCAAACCGAGTGCTCGACGCGCACTCGTGATCTTGGCAATTAGTGCGGGAGATCTTCTCTCCTCTTCGATTTGATTCTCTTGCCTTCCGTAATTCCATTGCGCTTTGCGAAGTGTGAACGGTTTGCATTGCGAGACTGCATCCAGTTCTGCTGTAATCATTGCGAGAAGGGTGTCAGAGATTTCCTTTTCAAACGGACCGCATTATGGTAATCTTGCTCGCTTCCAACTCCTGAGTCCGATTCGTCCCCAATTGGGCGCAGGTCAGGCGCGTCTAGTACGACTCGTGAGTCGTGACACCAAATTTGCAGCCTTCGTCCGCGCTCCAGGCCAGGGTGAGGCTTCCGAATCTTGGTGGCTGTTCCGATAGCATCTTCCGGTACACATATATAACGTCCAACTCAGAATCTTGAGCCTTCAATACCCTAAACAACCCCAGGATCTCAATTAAAAAGATGAGCAGAACCGCATAAAGTCATCAGGATCGCTCTCACCCCCGCATGCCGCAAGTAACTCCTATGTGTTTGTCATGTTTGATTGTTGTCTAAGTTCTCACATTGTAATAAATAAAATAGTTCATTTTTCTATAGATCTTTTAGTTCTCACACTAATATCTTCTTATATGAAGATTTTTAGGACATAAAGGGATTATTTACTTAGTATTTCTATTGCATATCAAATCCTATTGATTGTGCTATGGTTTTGGCACTAGATGAGAGAAAAAAATTAACTGAATTTATTGAAGAATTATTTGAGGTCCAAAATATCACAAGAATGGTGGGACAATTTTGGATGATGTTGATAACCTAGCCTTTTTATTGACTTCGCATAAAAAAATATATTACATAAAAGTTTTAATGTAATATGTAAAATATTTTATATGAATGTTCCAATTGTTTTAATAAATAAGACTTTAGTAAATTGTAGTTTTTATATTAAATTATTTATGTCTAAGAATAAATATTCACAATATGGGTCTTTCGGCCGCGGGTGCATCAGACCCAATTGTAGACCGTTGGAACACGCCTCTGATGCCACCGTCCCGTATATACTGATATAGTCGGCTGCTCAAACAAGGAACGAAAGGAGGAAAAAAAAACAGAGCGAACGAACAGTGGGGAGCAGAGAGAAACTCGGTTTCCTCTATCGCGGAGGTCGGCCGCTACCACGACGAGTACTTATTTTTGACTATCTGTGGTGAAATTTAAGTTCATATATTAACAACGCGTTTTTGAATGCAAAGTGCACCCCAGAACCTCGATGACTACATCATTGAACTTCTTGTCGTGATCATGTAAGCAGTCCTCAAATTTAATTCCTTAACATCCGAAGATCATGTTTTTTGTGCCAAGAAGAACCATGGGGATGTTGTCGGATTTGACAGGAAGGCACAATGAGCTGTGGAGATTGATGACAGTGAGGTTGACGTAGAAACCTTGGTAGTGCTATGAAGTCTATGGTTGGCACAGTTGAGGTGGAATATGGAGGCAATGGTGTTGTGGAGGCTGATGGCAGTGAGTTTTAGGTGGAGACCAGTGACAACGAGGTTTACATGGAGGCACGCAATGGTGTGAAGGTCGGTGCTTGTGTTTGGTGATATGATGACAATAGGGTGGAGGTGGTGCACAATAATGGCACCAAGGCCCTCCTCGTGGTGTGTGGCTGTTGCGAAGGCCATCGGTGATGTGGCCACCATGGAGGTCTTGTGCTCTCATTGTGGAGGTTGATGTTGGTGTGCGAGGGCCGTCATCGATGAGGTGACAATGTCGTAACCGTGGTGTGGTGTTGTTAATATGATCGTGCGAATGTGGTATGCATGGTTAGGGTCTACAATGCTCCTGAGCCTACTTGGTATTTCAAAGTGTCCTCTTAGTATCCAACTGTGCCATGAGTCTTAGATGCGATCATCTTGTTGGAAGTGTTGCCTTGGAGTCTCCTTGTCGTGTTGGCTGTCCACCTATGTCATTCATGGCGTTACCGATGCGATTGGAGCAGCTCCACAGGAAATGTTGGTGCAGCGGCAGCCGTGTGTGGGCGCCGGCCTCGGCGGTTGTGGCCGGTCAACCGGCGCGCGCTCTCTCTGTCTCTCGGGCATGACCCCGGGCCGGATGGGGCGGCGACGACCATGCCCAAAATGGCAACGGCATTGTGGTCTCCAATTTTTTTATCCTCCTAGAAAATGTGTGTCGAGTGTTCGAGATAATGCACTCGGCAAACAGTCTTTGTCGATCCGAGGTATGTCGAGAGACCTTTGCCGAGTGTAGCACTCGACAAATCGTTTGGCGAGTGTATTGTGGGGTTTGCCGAGTGTTCCGGACACTCAACAAACGACTGATTTCCTGTAGTGTTTCTGTGTGCACAGCCTAGCTAATATATATACTTACATAACATCTCCTTATGTACTCCCTCCGTCCCGGTTCAAGTGTCGTTCTAGAAACGGACACAGCTACCAAGAAATAGACAAA
The DNA here is from genome assembly GCA_031894775.1 of Chloris gayana. Lineage (NCBI taxonomy): Eukaryota > Viridiplantae > Streptophyta > Magnoliopsida > Poales > Poaceae > Chloris > Chloris gayana. Next base: position 2,464 of record JAUNZO010001190.1, on the reverse strand, counting down.
TGACACTGCTGCCCCTCATTAAAAAAAGTACTCCCATCGAATGACCCTGCCGGCCACCAGCGAGAAGGCAGGACACCACCGTGCTCTTTATGGCTGTCGTGCCGCCGTTGCTTGCAGCCGGAGTTGCAGGCTTGGTCGGCTGTGAAAGAAACTCTCGATCTCATCTGCGCAAGGAGGGAGGAGGCGGGACGCCGTCATCGAGCTCGCCACCACCGCGCGTGGATCCCGCCACCGTCATTTTCGAGCCCGCCACCACCGCACGCAGGGGTGCCGCCAGCACCGTCCATTGCGCCGGCATCACGCTCACGGGTGTGCTCACGTGCACAGCCGCCGCCGCGCGACAGGATCTTGCCGCCGCCGCGCGACGGATCTTGCCGCCGCTGCCGTCGATTGACCCCCGACGCGAATGGATCTTGCTGCCGCCGTAGTCGGTTGAGCTCGGCTCGCTGGTCAGCCCGGGCGCATGTCGTCCTTGTGAGATGGAGAAAATGGAGGAGACGGAGGAAGGGTAGGTGGTAGAGCTCCTACACTGGTCGCTGTCCTGCTCATCTCATCGGAGAGATCCATGGATTTTTAGGATTGGATGGATGGAGAATGGGGATGGGGATGGGGATGGCGGAGCACCTGTGCGGCCCAAGCTCGGAGGCGGATGGGACGGGGACTGATTTTTTCTCTTTTCAGTGACATCCAAGCGCAGAACCCATGTGCCGAGTACAGGCCGCTGCGTAGGTCGTACACGCTAGTGCTCTAAAGCGACACTTTCATTGGGACTTTTCTAAACACCCGGAACGACACTTGAACTGGGACGGAGGGAGTATGTTTCAAGAGTATTTGGAGTTTATTTGTTAAATTGAGCTCAACCTGATGATTTTTTTAGTGAACCTATAATTGACAATAGAATATTGGTTTGCTCTCTTTATTTCTGAATATATATATTTTTTTATCTCAATTCTATGATATCACAACAACATGTGCGGTTAAAAATATAAAACAATAACTTCCAGTGCTATGTTTTTCGCTAGTCGTGGGGGTACAGACGCAAAAGAAAATTGTAAAGAATAGCATATGTGCTCATATGGAGTTGCACTTAACAAGTGGCCGGATGGTGAGGTACAAATATATGCATGGCGCATCATTAAAGTACATAGGGATACGAAGGTAATGACTGTATTAATGTGTATGAACTAGTTTAATGACTGTAATTTACAGTTTCATAAGTACTGATTATTTTACTCTCTTTTTTTTTTTACCTCGGAGATTGCTTTTTTAGCTCAATAGAGGGAGATAGCTAAACTAGAAATCTTTGGGTCATGTATGGTTCTGCATATCACAACAGTCCGGCCCACCAAAACCAACGGCCCGCCCTCTCTCCCCACTTCCACATAGGCGTAGGCGCGTATCGCGTGGCGTGGCAGCATATATATATCCACTCGTCCCGTTGCAGTTGTTGCACGGCCGTTTCTTTTCCACTTGCACCCGCCTCATCAACGCAAACGGGGAGAAAATCGAGTTGACGATGTTTGTTTGCAACAACTCCGGCCACTACAGATTCTTCCCGAGGAGGCTCTGCGCCCGGCGCATCCTCTGCTTCCTGAAAAGACACTATCTCGAAGGCGCCGCCCACCAGTACGTCGATCTCAGATCTCTGCTTCTCTTATCTTCAATTCCCGACTTGGCTCTGCCTTCCTCCTCCTCGTATTCCAGTGTCAATTGAATCGGGTTTCAGTTTCGTCCTCAATTTCGCTCACACACAATTGAAATTTGATTTGATTTGATTGCATTCCATCTAGGCTGGAGCGAGAGACGGCGGTGTTCTTCGATTTGTCCCACCTCCAGTACCTGGCCAGGAAAGGGCGCTGGGATGAGCTCGCCTCCTACGTCGCTTACTTCATGCCTCCCTCCACGGAGCTGCCCTCTCGTGAGGGCTCCACCTTCTTGAGCTGCCTCCACATCTACCGCGTCCTCGGTTTGATCGCTGCCGGCGGCAAGATGGCCGAAGGCGTCGACAGACTCTTCCCGCTTCTCGACGAGGCCGCTGCCAAGGCCGACCCCCAGACCGCCACTTTGAACGCTTTCTTCCACATGATCCGGAAACGCCCACCCAGGTACTCGTGACGATGACTGCTGCCTCTGCCGTGTGCTTTCATGCACATATTTAATTCAAATGCTTGACATTACCACTATCGTGTGTGCTGTTATATGCGAAAATTTCAATTGGTTTGCCAGTCTGGTCATATATCCTTTGATGTCCCAAAACTGTTTAGCAATTAGCCCACTTTAGAAAACCTAGTCTTGAAACACTTACATGTTACATATGCCGAATGCCTAATATATGTGTATCGATAATCTTGGGTTGAACTAGACAACTCTGAATCACCGATACGTGCAGGTGGCTGCCATACCCATATCCGATATGGCCCGATACGATACGGCGACACGGCATACTCTGATACTCGTTCTATAA
>JAUNZO010001189.1:1800000-2010472 GCA_031894775.1 Chloris gayana | reverse complement strand
ATCGTGGTCCTGAGTTTGTAGGTAAGTTCCGGAGGAGTCTCGCATGCTTCGATGGGTACTAGATTGGACTACAATACAACGTATCGGCCTCGGACGGATGGTCGGACAGAGAGAGTGAACCGGACCTTGGAGGATATTGTAACATCCCAAAACATGTATTAAACGTTCTTGTAATAAAATGAAAAAGTTTGGAAGGGATCATGCAAAATTTGGTGAAGATTTGAGCTTGATTCGATTGAGAAATAAATCAAACAAATTCGTAAACCAAATCAATTTGAATCTTCGCTTCGGGCCAAATCTGCACACCGGCCCACTTCTCCTTCTCTCCCTCGCGCCAGCCCTAGCCGCGGCCCGACCCGAGCCCGAGCGCTACAGGAGCTTCTTCCTCACCTTTCCACCTCGACCACGAGCGCGCGGCGGCTCCAGCGCTCGCCACCTCGGACGCTTGGCGTTTTCCGCCGCCGCAACCAACTTGGGCCCGCGCCACCAACCCCTTCCGCCCTTTTCGGTCTTCAAAACCCCATGCGCCGCCTCCCTTCCTTCTCAACCGCACCAAACCCTAGTCGCGCCACCGCTCGAGGTTTTCTCCCCGCCATGGGCGAGGTACCGAGCTAGTGATGCGCGAGCCACCTCCCGTGCTCGACGTGCGACGCTAAGTCCGCCCTCGCGCTTGGATTCGCAAGAGGGGTCCCGGCGAAGAAGAGCGGCGAGCTTGAATTTTCCCGCGGTCGTCTTCTCCGGTGCCGTCCGTCCGCCACGGTGAGGCGCATCTTCCGCTTTGTCTCGTCCTTGACTCCTTTTTGATCGCCGAGTAAGCTTGAGCTAATCCCTCCCCGTTTGCTCCTTGGTAGCCCCGGGAACGGAGGTCGGCCGTAGTCACCATCGTCGTCCGCGCGTCGTTCGTCGTCCGCCGCCACCATCCGTCGTCGCTCGTCCGCACCGGGCCGTCTCCTTCCCTCCCGAGCCCCGCACAAGACTCCCGATGAGTTGCCGCGTCGATTCCCCCTCCTTTCCCCGTTGATTCGTGGTGAATTGGTCACCTTCGTCGGTTTCCGCCATCGCGGTGCCATGGGCGCCGGTGCGGAGCTTGGTGCGCTCTAGCTCGTGCTCGATTAGTAGGTCCGGTAGACGTGGGGTGCAGTGGGGAGTCTCATGCACGCGTAATCGGGGAAGAAAGGTGACAGCTTTGTGGGCCGCGGTGGATCCGCCATGGTCGCCGCCGCGGTACTCGCCGCCGCCGGGCCTCCGGTCGTCTTTTTGGGTGAGCGAGGGTGTAGTTATGATCCTCGCAGCATGAGCTACCTTCCGGCGTGCTCAAAGTCGCGGGTTCCGCACCCGTGGGGTTTTCCCCTTGCGCCGCCGCCGCGAGGAACTCCGGCGAGCTCCCGTGGCCTCGTTCGCGGTGAGTCGGTCGGGAAGGAAGGGCCGGACAAGTGCGCGGCATGGAGAGGAAGCCGTAGGTGCGCTTCGTTTAGCGTGCGGTGAGCTACATCGCCGAGAAAGGGGAATCCGGCAAGGCCGTGGCGGAGCGTGGCGGCGCCGCCCCTTCCGGCAACAGACCGACGTCGATTGACGTCGGGCGTGGGGCCCGCCATTTGAATGGAGTCCATGACGCCTAGTTTAGTTTGTTGGGTGGACTCGGTTCTTGTAGACCGCAGAGAGAAGGGAAAAGTAGGAGGGCCCGTGGACCCGGTCCACGAGTGCTGGCGTGGTCGCCGACGTAGCAGGTTTTTCTGCTGATGTGGCGCCACGTAGGATAGGTTTTTGCTGGCGTGGCTCCTGGTTGTCAGCCAGCGTGGCAGCAACGTGGCGTCCGCGTGGCGAAGGATTGCCACGTGGTGCTGACCTGTAGGGTATTTAAACAACGTGGCGTCTACGTGGAGTTGACGTGGCGCCTACGTGGCAAAGAATATTACAGGGAATATTCCATTTCTTTTTATTGGATTTTCCTGAATTTCCATAATTCATTTATATTTGGAAATTCATATCTTTTTCCTGGAGCGTCGGAAAAATACGCGGTCGGTTGCGTTGGACTCGTAGCGACGTTCTCTACGAGTTAGTGTAGCTTTTGGTCATGTTCTAGTACCGTAATTTCCGTCGTCCGTTTCGTACTTTTTCCTATTGCCTCGTTTTGTGTGCCTAACCCTTGTTTCACGATCCGTTTGTCGGAGGGTGCCGAGGAGTTCCCGTCCGAGCCACGGTTTGAGAAGTTTCCGCTAGAGCAGCCGTACGAGTACCCCGACCCGGCCCGGGAGCAGCCCTATCTAGGCAAGCTGCAATCCTTGACCACTCTTGCTCCTATTTAGTAATTGCATTAAATTGGACCATGCATGATTAATGGTTACTTGCACTTGTAGTTTACCTATGCCATACTATGCCATCCTTGCCACTCGTTTGCCATAGGTTGTTATACTCGTTACTCGCATGCTTAGTACTTGCTTAGTTGCTTAATTGAACCCCATGATGACTATACATGTTTTTGTGTAAAATAAATTGTAGGTGTTTCTTAGGTGTCGAGTATCCGTACTAGATACCTCGTAGGACTTTTGCGGGGGCGAGTGTAGGTGGTTAGGTGCTGGGAGACTTCGGGGAGTCTCTATTTGGAGAGTACTGTTGCGGGTACGATTGTGTAGGGGCTTGGGTTTATGGGGCCCCTGTTGTGGTGACACTCGTTGTTGGGACCGTTGTTTTGAGGAGATGGTTGGTGACTCGCTCCGGTAGCTTAAGGACCGGTTCTTGTGCGTATGCCTCTCTTGGTCTTACTAGCATACCACGTGACTTGTATGGGCGGGCTGGATCATGATACTTAGCGGAGGAATGGGTGGCCCGCCGTGGTGTAGAGATTAGTGGTAGTGGGTGTTGGAGCGTTTATCTCGACCCACGAGCAGAGGATATCCCATCCGGCCCGTGGTACGCCTTGTCACACCCTTCGGGACCTTCTTTTCGATGTTGTGGTTAGAGGATCCCAGACACCGAGGGACGGGCGCCACCCATTCGATGCTTTGCGGAGTGATCTTGTGAGTGTTGCTTTGCTTGGGCCACGACGGTGGTCTTTTGTTTGAGTACCTCTTCACGTGGGTACAGCTTGCTTAGTCTCTCGCAGAGATATATAAATCTATACGTATAGTCTAGCCCAAAGTATGGGCACTACCGAGAGAAATCCACTTGATTAACATTTACTACTTCTCCCCTCCGATAGGTGTTTTACTTCCGGCTTCGAGCTGTGGTCCAGTGGAGGTGTGCTCGGACATAAAACTTGACCCTTGCAGGATTGTGTTGTTTCCTGCAAGGCCACTTATAAAATTTGACTAATAATAAAATATGATTCACATAGACTTGAAGAATAATGCTTTAGGTGCTAGCCCTTGCCTTTCCTTGAACTATCCCAACATGCATACATTGTTGCTAGGTAGTTGCGGTTTGCTTGAGTACGTTATGTACTCACGGCTTTATCACTTTGTTTTTCGGACGCCGTTGCTCGAGGAGCTGGCCGATCCAGTTGAGGGAGCCGACGGAGAGGAGTGACGGTCTCGCCTACACTCGAGTCGCTTGTGGGTATGGTCTTCACCACCGTTCTTCATCGGAGATGCTTCCGCTTCGCTTCCGCTAGATTTCTACTATGATTTCGCGATGGCCTGCGTGTCACGCCCTTGTACTCTTGAGATTGAGACTTATGCATAATAATAATGTACTTGGAGATTCTACTTGTCTTGCCTTGATTACTCTCTTTATTTATGGTTTTTCTGTACTAACATGTGTTGGATGTACGTGCCACACTCCTGGAAGTGGCATAGAGGTACAAAGGGTCCGGGTTTCACTTAGGTGAAATTCGGGTCCTTACAGATATGTTGAGGGCTTGTGTGCTCACCTATAGCAAGAGTTGGGAGGACGATGCGTCGTTTGCTCGAGTTCTCGTACAACAACGAGTTACCAAGCTAGCATCAATATGTCACCAAATGAGCTCTTGTATGGGAGGAAGTACATGACACCTCTTAATGTGGACTAGGGTCCCGATCTTCCGAAAGGTTCGGATAACTCTTGATTTGGCGAAGATGTGACACACGTCGATCCGGCTCCCGAACAACACGTTCGAACCCCGCAATCGCAGCACCACGTCCTCTATGGTTATCAACCGGCGTTACACGGTTGACCTCGCCCGAAGGCTAATCCCTACCTGCGAATCAAGAACACAAGCAAGAACAAGAAAGAACGCAACCAAATTTGCAGATGTATGATTAAACTCACAAGTTGGGGTCTCACAAACCGATGAACGGCGAAACTGTCTAAGCAGAATAATCTAAGCAAAACCCAACCCTAACATGGGTGGCGGCTGCTGCTAATAAAGACTTGGGGACCTGCAAGAACCCCCTGGACGCTCCCCTAATGGGCTCACACGAGATACACGGCCCAAAGGCCAAAAAAGGTGACGTAGCACCACAAAACAGATTCTGGACGTTCCAATGTTTCGATTATTCCCGACGACTCCGGATGAAATTTGACGTGGGACCGGTTCCAGTGGAAAGATTATGAAATTATCTTTCCATCCATGTGTAGAACGTCCAAATCCGACTTCGTATGCGATCTGGGCGTCCGTTTTAATTCAGACTATTCCTGGACTCCGAAACAGACTCGAAGTCGACTTGGATTGGGCCTCCACAATGACTTGCGCCTCTTGCTGGTCCTCCACGCCTCCAAGCCCTATTCCATTCATATTATGGTCCTCTCCTTGATTCCTAATCATAATAAAATCATTAGGTAGCAAACTATTCTCAAAATTATGAAAGGAAAGACTTAGGAACGAGCTCACCTCTAAATTTAATTGTCGGGCGCGAGCTCTAGTGATTGGTCCTTGAATGTTCAACGGAGGAGTGTCATTTGTATCCAAAGGAGTGATGTCCTCATCACCTCTCATGTGGTCGGAGGTTGGTGAGAGGTCTTTCTATGGTCCGGATCTTGTCGGAGAGGCCGAGGAAAAGGTTGAGCTAGTCGGAGAGCATATCCGTATTGCCCGGAGCGGACAGTAAGAGCTATGCGGATAAGAGGAGGAGACCTTTGGAGTTCTTTGAGGATGACTTTGTCGATCTCAAGGTCTCTCACTTCGTGGGATGCGTAGATTGCAAGTTGGCACCGAGGTTTATTGGGCCTTTCGGAGTGGTGAGGAGGATTGGGGATCTCGCATACAAGCTTGAATTGCCGGGACACCTTGCCGGAGTGCATGATGTGTTCCATGTTTCGCAACTCAAGAAGTGCTTTCGTGTACCGGAGGAGCAAGTGTCACATGATGTGTTGGATATTCAGGACGACCTGGAGTACTTATAGTATCGTGTCGGGATCTTGGATAGAGCCTACAAGGAAACAAGGAGTCGTAAGATCAACTTCGCAAAATGCTTTGGAGCAACCACACGAGCATGAGGCCACTTGGGAGATGGAGGACGGGCGCCCGCAAGTCGATGTTTTGTTGATTGATCTTGTAAGTGTTGTCGTGCTTTGGCCACGATGGTGGCCGTAGTTATAGTACTTCTTCACGTGGGTACAGCTTGCTTACTCTCTGCAGAGATATATAATCTATACGTATAGCCTAGCCCTCGGGTAAGGGGGCACTACCATTGAGCGACACGCTTGATTAGTTTACTACTTCTCTCCTCCGATATGTGTTTTACTTCCGGCTTCGAGCTGTGGTTCCAGTGGGGTATGCTTGGACTTAAAATTTAACCCTCACAGGAAGGTGTTGATTCCCGTGAGGCCACTTATAAAATTTAAATAATAATAAAATATAACTCACATAGACTTCTAAAAACTCAGTAAATATTTACATTTTGGAACGGAGGTAGTACTCATAAAGAATTGAGAATGTATTTTCTGGTTCTTATTTCATTGGATGCAAAACCTGCATTTGACTCAAATTTTATCTGCTGATTCAAAGCTATGCACATCTTTCAATAAATACTACTATAATATCAAGGCAGCACACGACTATAGACAGCAAAAGCCGGGCCTGTGCCCTGTACTATATGAAAAACGTTTTAAAAATGAATTCCACAAAATTGGACAAGGGAAAAGCAACAGAAAACACTAGTACTTGGATTTATCTCCTCTCCTGCCGCTCTCACTGAGCGAGCACAACCACCGACACGCCTACAGTGCCACCTGGTCCCCGCGGCAGGGACCCGCCGGCGAGAGGCGGCGCCGCCAGTACTGCCCTGTGCAGGCCCTCGAGCCCGCCGCCCCCCAAACCTACTCATGGGATTGTTCTGAGGTTCCTTGAGGCCCTGGATTTCCCACATTCAGCCCTTGAATGAAGGTGAAAAGCTCCGACATTTCTCTGTTGTGAATCGTTAGTTTATCTACTGATGTTTATAGAACAGAGATTGTGATGTGGTGATAGAAATGGAGAAAGGGGGCCAGATCCGCTTTTTTCAACCAAAGAAGAAGGTGAAGGGGATAACTGCTACCCCCAGGATTTGTTTGAGTCATTGGAATGTCTCTGTAGTATAGCCTGTAAAAGGTACAGCAGAGTACTGATTTTGTACGGAGTGATTTCTTGAATCATTGTTTGACATGCTGAGAAAGTTAAAGTCGTATGGTACCTTGGTAGTATAGTATGTACTGGAAGAATTCAAAGCTGTGCACATCTTTCCCCTGTTTGGTCGCCTGCTAACGCATAGCAGAGGATCACCCAGACTCGCAATTTTGTGATGTCGATAGAGACACGAAAGTCAAGCGTTACTAGTGCATTCCATCGGGGCCTCTACTGCCAACAATAGTATGCATTTGCAGTGGTATCGCTAAAATGTTTTCAGTGAGGATCTGTGTTTGGCATGCTTTGGTGCAGCACAGCTGATAGCCATCAAATTATGGAAGAGGGATGGTGCTTTCTTGTGGCCGTTGTCTCCAGTACAGAAAGAATATGCAGCACATCTTAATTTATTAAAGCTGGATAAAGATTATCAACACTTATAGCGTCATTTTATTTGTCCACATGCAAATATTCAAATTCCGGTTCCTCTGATAATGATAGTATTGTTGACATTTATGTTGAGGTCCAGATAATATAGGTGCATTGTCTTTCAGATTTCACATTATTACCTGTCGATTATTTTATTGTATCATCAGTTTTCTTTTGTAATCCTTTTGTATACTGAATGACAAGGCATCTATAAATAAATAAATAAAAACTTAGTTTATTGGGTTGATAAAACTTTATTTATAATATCCAGATTCTGATTTATTTAGCCGGAGCAGTTGTATGTTTCTGACCGTACAGGTCGTAGTCACCTACAACTGACCCTTTTTTCCTTGTTCCTAGATTTTAGGTCGCTCTCGTTTTGGCTTATTCTTTCAAAGTGACCTTCGGTGATGTCAATGTTGTTGAGGCTTTTCTGAATAATTTTTCTTTTTGTGTGCCCTTCTGTTTTTGCCTTTTACCAGCACAAGCTAAAAGTATTTTAAACTCTGAAACTTTGCAGCCTTTTCCTTCTTTCAATGATAAGGAGTATATAAGATGATTGCTTTAAGACCTTTGCATTCTGGCTGTTCAAAGTTCTCATGGTAGTTCAGTTAGTCAGTCATTCCAATGCTTTTATGCACTGCACCGTTCTTCAGCTTCCCAAGGGTCACTTTTGTAGGACTAAATGTCTTGGATAAAACTAGTTAAAGATCTGGTTTGATGTGTTTGGTTGGATAAGAGATATTATTTGCTCATACATGATGCTCTTTTTCTTTCTAAGTGTTACTGTTGTTAGTAGTTCTTTTGGCTTATATTTTTTTTCTAATCTTTTTCTTTCTCTTTTCCTCCGGACGGTGAATCACATAATGTGATATTTTGAGCACCAAGTTTTGTCAGGTACCACCAATGTATCAAGCTCGTTTGATGTCAACCTCCAACTTTTTTCAAGCATGTATTATTCCTCATATCTCTAAACAAGAGAATGCTAGTGGTAATGTTTGTTTGCCCTGAACAGTTTAGCAAATTTTATCACAAGAAAATTTGGGAACAAAGGAAAATAAATTAGCAATAGAAATAACTACACTCTTTCTGCATAAGAAAATTATTTTTTATTTTTGTACCATAGATGCAGGATCATGTGCTGTCGATTCTGTCATATTTGTTACATGTAACTGAATCCGATCAGACCAGGTTGTTAGCAACTTGTTAGTGATAACCCTATCATAGCTTTCCTATATGTACTAGTTCTTAACATATCTTTTTGTCTTAGCTTATGTAGATCTTTTCATTGGGAACATATGTATAACATTTACTTCATTGAAGATATATGGTAATATAGACCGATTTATAAATACCACTGGTTCTTTAAGAAGCAGGCAAGTCTTTTGTTACATTCTTTGTAGTGATGGTTCCAACCTCCAACTGGCAGTCCTGTACAGGTTAAAGATATCTGCAAATAACCTTGTGTTTCATCTCATTATTTATAACGAGCTATTATATTTATAGAAGTATGAAGAGAAATAAAATTAGAGTACGAGAGGCTAATTTATGAGAGTATTTGGGCATATTAAGTTTTGCCCTCTTAATGTAACTCAAATATGTCTGGACCAACTTTACTTGAATTGGTTCACTATGCTAATCTATACCAAATTTTGGGATCCTTGAGAACCAACATCATCCTATGACTGATCTGGGACTCGTTTCTCAGTGTTTGGATAGTCCAGTTTTTAAATTCTACTAAAGTTGCATAGTTTTTTATTTACTAAAGTTGCATAGTGAAGGACAGGCCTGGCTCACCCCACTTGTGCCAAGAGGTGCTTGGTTCGACACGGCCACTCTCGACAATTTATTGTAGGGGTAAGGTTTGCCTGATATAATCCTTCTCCAGACCCCACCTTGTGTGGGAGCTTATAGCATTGGGTCTGTCTTGACTATAGTTGCATAGTTTTGAAACCTTTGATACAAGAGTCGTTGCAGCTTTGTTTTATGACTAATTTTTGATACATCTTGTATTCCTTTCCCAATGTTTTAGCTTATGTTCTTTTCCTGTCATGTCCAAAGCTCTATTTAGTAGATTAAATCTGAAGTCCAATTGTTCTAACATATCTGTTTGTAGCATGCCACTTCCTTGAGCCAGTTTTCCATTGTTCATCACCTGAGTACCTGACATTATTGTTAACTGAGTATATAATTCGTTCTCCTATGTGGCAGTAGTACAGTCTGATATTCTATATATTTCCAGCATTTCAGGTACTGCCTGGGCCCTGGTTAATTATCATTCAACTGTAAAATGCTGCATTCAACCTGATAATTTGACTATGGCTTTTATATTGCATCATAACCTCTGCAACTTCCAGAATTTGGTGTTTTGAATTGCATTTAAGGTTAGGAACCTCTAATGACCTGCACCTTTTATTCCAAGTTGCAAAACCAAATGTTTCCTGTCATAAATTTACACCAAATCTTGGCGTACCATCTGTCGGTGTGACATCCATGGTGCAACTGTACCCTGATAGATGCCTAAGTACCGATTTTGTTCATGTGTTTAGTGGTGGTTGGATGTGCTTAAAGGCACCTCCAAATGTGGCATCTGTTCATCTCACTATCAGACCTCATTCTACATGCTCAATTCTGGCTCTCCCTCTCAGATGTGTCACTGTTACAGATACTCTGCTCTCTGTTTGATTATGCCTGCATGCCTCCGGCTGGTGCCTTGACTTGTTAGTAATAGCTTGCACCTCCCTTTCTGGTGACACCGACATCCTACTGTCCCTTTGCACTCCCTTTCCACGATCGTGATGTGTTACTTGAACACTATCAGATGCTGCTTGAAGGCACTTCTTGTGTGCCACATTGCAACATAATTAAGTCAGCTTGTGCATAATTCTATTTGTGCACTTTTTGTTGGCGTATAGATAGGCCTTGTTCCTTTATTTCTATCTTGTTCAAAAGCAAGTTACCTGAAATGAGGCCAGATGCCAAGAAAAACATAAATGTCAAGCCTGGTTATAAGAAAAGAATGAACTAGGGAGTCGGAATTGATACATTGCATCTTCACCCCAACTAGGTCCAGCTTTGATCCGATGGGGTTGACTCAATTTTTCGGGAATGGTTTGAGGAGGTCCTAGTTCCCTGCCCAATCCGTGGAGAATGTCCAAGCATGACCACACAGATTCCTCTTTTCAGGTTAATAAAAATAAATGTGAAGTAACAAATAATTGATTTCCTAAAGTAAAGATCTTTTTATCTTTACAGTGTAACATGCATCAAGGACCGAACACATGAAGTTTTAGTCAATCCGGTGAGAGAAAAAGCCACATTCTGATGATGTATAATATAATGGGACTCTGCTTACTCAAGTACTTGGTTCCTGGGATAGGGTTCATTCATTGAAGTTACAAAATTTTCATTTCGTTTCATAGTCAAATGTAAGAAGATTAAAAAAGCCACAAGGTCCACTCGTTCTTATCCACTCGGCTACAGTTGAGAGCGGCGGATAGGAAGCTTGTGCCGTCCGCCGGCGGCGTCTGCGGCCGACCTCGCCTCCGATGGCTTCCGGGCCTTCGCGTGGTGGGAAAGACCGTGGATTTGCTGCTGGCGGATCGGTTGGGTCCTGGTTTCGTTAGGTCTAGATTATCTAGGGGTTTGTTTCCGGATGTCACCGGTGAGGCGTTGGCGTCGGTGATGTCGTGGAATAAGTCCTCTCCGGCTCGTCCTCGCCCCGTAGGTGTTCCACTCCGACGCCGACGGCGAGCTAGTGGAGGTGGGGTTCCGGCTGTGAAACCCATGTTCGGGAGTCTAGGCCCGACGTTTCGTCGTCTCCGGCAGACGGCGGAGAAGCTGGCCTTTTGTTCCAAGGATACGGAGCGGCTTGCGGGCTTCGTGGACAAGAGGCGGATGGACCAAGCTCGACTTCCCTCGATGGCGGCGGTCGTCGACGGCGAGTGCAGGTCCAAGAGCTGGAGAGGTTGGGGCGCGGCCCCGGTCGATGGGCGACCGCCGACGGCTCCATCCCGTCCTTTGGGACGGGTGTCTACTTCGACTCCGCTGAAAGCCACCGTGCGATGGGCTTCTTCCCGCTCATGGGTGCTCCCGGTGTCTTCTTCGATGGCGGCCGCCGGCGACGGAGATTTCGGGAGTCTTCGGGATACACAGGACCAAGGGACTTCAGTGTAATTTGTTTTTTTACAAGGTCCTCTGTGTAGTTTGGCTGAGAGCTCTGTATCTTTTTCAGTACGTCGCTGTATTCGTACGTGTACCTCTTTGTATTCCTTACTTAAGAAATACAGGTACGTATTATCAAAAAAAAAAATGTAAGAAGATTCTATACAGTATGGTTGTGTAACTTTCACATTATTACTTACTTTTCTGAAAGCAGTTTGATTGCCGGTTATTAAAATTGTGAAAACAATAGGACGATATATGATGATCAATTTCATACGGCCTCATAAGTAGTCGATAGATCGACCAAACGCCACCAGGCCGGAGTATATCATCGTCTTCACCTAACAAGGAAGCAGTAGCAGCAATGTATGACGATCTGTAGTAGTTAGACAGGCATCTAATACATGGCTTCTGCAACTAGAAAGCAAATGGTACATTGATATAGAGAAGCACCATCAGCGGCGGAACCATGAATACGCACTATTCTCTCTCTGCACATAAATACATGAAAATTACGATGCATGTGATGGTACACGGTTGCCTAATACTGAGGCGTCATGCAACGGAAAAGGAAGATACAATAATGGAAGTACAGAATGTGTGTGCACATATAAGTAGGAGAACATGATGTTTCTTAATTTCTTCAGGAGTCCACTTAAATTCATTTATAGTTAATTAAGGCCAGGTACACAAGTATTTAGCAGGACAATGAAATATGAGGCGGCATGAGTTATGATACTTTGATGATTACCATAACTCCATAAGCATATGGTAGAGAGCAAGTTGGACATGATATTTTCATGAACTAGGAAAAGTCACATATATATGATGTTTTTTGCCATGTCAAATGAAACACACGTGATGTTCAAAGAGTAATCACTACTTAATTCCAGTCTAGGTTTGAAAATTAAGATTAGAATAACGATGGTGTAAACTAACTAATTTAACGAATAAGAGAGGTAAAAGAAACAAAACAATAGTTGAGGGTGTTGCGGGTCTAGCGCGGAGTTCACCTCGCACCTAGAGCACGCTCCCACCCCGATCTATTCATCCTCTCGCTGAGCGGGGACAAGATTGAACCCTTTGTTTTTTTCCTAAAAACTAATTGAAAGTGCATCTAGGTCCCTAATTACGGTTTTGAGTGATTGACGTTAATACAATTAAAAGGACTAATGTTTCAAACGAGCTTGTATGTAGTTAATATTTAAAATTCAATTGAGAGCAAAGAAACACAAAAAGGAAGTGGCCAAGACTTTTCATGTTTACAAGATTTGGAAAAAATGGTCAACTATACTCAAGATCAAGATGTAAAGCTTTTTATTTATGTCTTGAGTATATGAAACACCGTACTATCAAGAGGGATACACAAGTATGAAGCATGAGAAATCAAGTGCTTAAAATTCTCTCTCCAAGTCAAAAATTAGTTTTTTCACTTCCCAGGAGTCGGACAAAGTCCGAGTCAATCGGAAAATTGATTCGGACTCCGAAACTATGCCACTTCGTGAAAATCGGAGGAAGTTAGACAATGTCCGAGTCGGTCGGATTTTGGAGTCGGACTCCGGAGACCTGCTCGGGCAATGGAGTGGGACATATCCGACCGCATCAAACACCCGACTCCCTTGGTCTTTTCGATCGGACTCCAGAGAGTTGCTAGCTCCTCGAAATCGAGCGATCGGACATATCCGACAATGTCGGACAATATCCAACTAGCTATTTCACTCGGACTTATCCGACTATTGTCAAATTTCTCAATCGGACTCCGGAGTAAAACACATCGCTGAGTCGGTCGGATAACATCCGAGTCGGATCGAGCTCAATGGCTCTTTTTGGTGCCCCGGCTATAAAAAGAGGCTTCATCCTCCTTTGGCTGGTTGACACCCTCGCCACACTCAAAAACACTCCCAAACTCTCCCAAGCACTCTTCCTCTTCCAAATTGATTCCCCACTCCAATCCTTAGCGGATTTATGAGAAGACCGAGGAGAATTCGTTGAGCTTCATTCCCTTCTCGGGAGCACTTGATTCATTCTCATTGTCGGCGGTTGTTGTGTTTGTTAGTCTTGGGGATTCATCCCCTAGACGGTTAGGCGTTACCCGGCGAGCTCCCAAGCTTGTGGTTGAGACTTGGGTCACTTGTATTGCCCCTCCCTTCGTGGAGATTGATTAGTGGATTGCAAGCCGGCCTTTGTGGCAGTTTGGGGAGGTTTAAGGTTGAGAGCAACCCGGTGCCCGGTGGACTCCTCAACGGAGACGTAGGCTCCTAGGTGGAGCTGAACTTCGATGAAAAACCGTGTGTCTCCTTTGTCCCCTTTTAGTTTCTTGCAATTTGGGTGATCTAGCTCTACGTTTTCTTGCTTAAATTCCTAGATTAACATGTGTACGTGGCTTGCTCGCTTGTCTCCTTGTTGCCTTAGCCTTCTAGTGTATCTAGCTGCTTGCGCCTTGTTTATCTTCCATGGATTTGTCCAACTTGGCTGTCGTTCTTATTTCCGGATGAGGCAGTCGGACTTTATCCTACTCTAGTCGGATGTTCTTGGTCGGACAATATCCTACTATAGTCGGACATTGGAGTCGGACAAATCTTTCCTACGTACCCAATTTGTTTAATCAAGTGATTTTTAGGATTAGCGCCTATTCACCCTCCCCCCCCCCTCTAGGTGACTTTCACTAATTCCGATCGGCTTAGTGAATGCGCGGGTAACCCGATGGAGGGAAGGCAAGGTAACGGCGCGAAGCGCCGGAACCGGCCGCGCGACGTAAAGCTGGGTACTGTTCGACAGCGAAGTAACTAAGCTGATCGAATCGTCACCCGGTGGAGACCGGACGCTTAGGCAAAGCATCGCCCGAAGTGTTCTCCAGCTGGCATCAGCTAAGCCACCGATCGCGTGTGGCGAGTGTATTTTCCAAATTACCTTCGTAGGTGCCACGAGGCAGTTGGCTAGGGGCGGAATGGTCATGTAAAGTTGTAGTTCGCCACGACTATAAAAGAAGATCATGGGTCACCTGTAAACACACGTGTAATCACCGAGTTAACTTTGCTATTAGGACTCATTATCTCACCTCCTATTATTTTTTACTTCGCATATTTCTGGACCTTGTGTTCGGTGTGCTAAATGCTATCTTACCTCGGCGGTTAGCATACCAACATTAGCGCCCGCTGTTCGTGAGCTCGAAGTCGAAGCTCACGATGTTCAAATCCACAAGCATCGTAGAAGCAGCCCAACTGGTTCAAGGGTCAGCTTCGCCACGAGGTAAGCGGAACTACTCCAAGCTAACGACCAAAAACCAGTTGTAAGTGGCCCAACACCAGAAGCAAGTTACAGCTGGCCCAACACCAGAAGCAAGTCAAAGCCTAATGCATCAGTTGATCAAAGAAAAGCCTAAGCATAAAGAGCTGGCAAGCCAAGTAAAGCGTCTGCAGGCAACAACGAAGCAAGGCAATAAGGGCAAAAGAAGTAAATAACACCAAGAAAAAGGTTCGCCGGCGCGATTTCATGTACCTTCGCGCCCTTCTTCGGCACTCAAGGCCGTCAAGAGCGCGAAAGCAACAAAAAGAGGTCGAAGTGGTCGCACGTGAAGATAACTTTCTCGGAAGCAGATTTGGAGCTTAGGAGTTTCCCACACACACACACGCTTTCATGATCGATGCCAACATCAACTATTGGCAAATCAGCAGAGTGCTCATAGATAACGACAGTCAAACAGACATTGTTCTACAACATATTCCTGAGAATGGGATATAAGGACGAAGACTTGCAACCATCCAGCATGGCTTTGTACGGCTTCGAAGCAAAAGAATAGAGCCAATCGGAGAAATAAAGTTGCTGGTATCTTTCGGCGATACAAGCAACTCAAGGATAGAATTCATCACTTTCCAAGTAATCACCTTGGGATACCCCTTCCTCGTAATACGGGAAGGGCCACAATCAACACGTTCGAAGCTGTGATTCACTACGGTGAAGGGAGACCGAGTACCTCGCGAGGAACATAGAAAAGGAATTCACCCCGGAATCGATGAATGCTTGCGTTGTCGAGTACTCTTGAAAGAGATTATTGACGAAGAAGAAAAGAGAAAAGCAAAGCAAGACCAAGACAGAAAAAGCCGAAGCACGAGAGAAGGCAGGCAACAATGAAGCAACACACTGTGCAGTCCGACGAGGAAACAAAATCAGTGCTACTTGGACAAGCTAGTACTGGTGCAATCGATAATTATAGGGACATGCTTGACCCAAGCATGAGGAAAAATATTACTCCGCTTCTTGCCGAAAAACAAAGATATCTTCACATGGTCCTCCGGAGACCTCGAGGGTGTAAGCGAAGCGTAATAGAGCATAAGCTAGTAATAATCCCAAGAGCAAAGCCAAAGAAGCAAAAGCTCAGGAAATGTCGGAGGAGAAAGTGGAGGCCGCAAGAGCCTAAGTGCAAAAACTGCTCGATACCCAAGTGATAAGAGAAGTCAAATACCCAAAATAGTTAGTGAACGTGGCAATTGTTGTGGTTACGAAGGCCACAATCAACAAGGATTGGGCCATCCCAAGGATGTCCCGAAGAGTGGATAAGGGGCTTCGGGACTACGGAAGCCCTTGGGCTAGGCCTAATGGGAAGTAACAGGAAAACTACGAAGGGAAAGAAGCTTCGGAAGGCTAGGTGGAGTCACGAAGGACCCCACACGAAGGCTCTCATTGCTATTACGGTGGTATTATAGGAGGTGTCAAATCTGGGCTGATGTGATGGGTTGAGAGAATATTTATAGTCTCATACTCTCTCAACCCTAATGGTCACTATCAACCCCTTGAAATTACACTTATGCCCAAACTCTATCCCGCCTCCCCAAAGGGCACTCTAGACAATTACATTTATGCCACATGGCTAGCTCTTATGGGCTGACTTCCCCCTTGTTGGGGCCTTGTTGGGCCTAGTTTGGGCCAAGTGCTCTCTTGCAAGTGCTTCTCCTTTGGGCCTCCAAATGTGTGGAACATCTCTTCCGTGGCCTTGTTGGGCCTATTTCCTCCGGATTGGCCCATTGGGGTATGGTGGTGATCTCCCCCAACAGTAGCCCCTAACGGGTGAGCTCCGCCTTCGGTAGGACCGAAACCGTGATCCGGAGGGATCTCCACCTTACACCCCCCCTTTTCGGGACTGTACGGAGGCGTCTAGTCATCTTCGAAGGTCCTTAGTCCTGCATTATTTGAAATAACATAGGCAAAGAGCAAGATAAACTTATAACAGGAGCTCATACACAAGGGACAAGGCAACCACTTTATTATCACAAACCGGGTCGACTACACTTGGATCGAAGGAAGCTACCGTGAAAGACAAAAAGGTACAATAAGGGGTGGCGCTCAGCAGTCCTTAGATCGACCTCGAAAGCCACAGACTAACCCAACTAAAAGGGTTCCCTTGACAAGAAACAAAGCGACTACCCGCCCGCCTTCGGAGGATGCTGGTGACCCTTCGGGTCGAGGCTTCCATGGCCTTAGTCATTCTTGTCATGGTATACCCTTCGCCGACCAAATGGCCTTGCTTAGTCGGTAGCTATCATTGGCTTTGTCCACCTCATCGTGAAGGGCATGACGACCTCGGCCATCACGGCCTCCGATATCGGTCATTAGATCTTCAAGGTGTGTCAATAAACCTTCAAGATCCGTCACTAGACCTACAATATCGATCGAAAGCCGGACAGTTCCTTCTCGCCGTAGCTATACTAACCTATAGCCTTCGAGCAAGAACCGAGGCTATGCCGGCGCTTTGCCACCAAGTTTCGCTGAATACAGCCCCCACGTACCACCGCCTTGGGAAGCACTCGTGGGCTCGTGACCTTAGTGAAGTCGCTTGGTAAAGCGTGTTGCGCACCCTTTGAAGTCGATTGGTGAAGCGCGAAGGCTATGCGGGCATGTCCTTCGGACTTCTTCTTATTGCAAACCGAAAGGCCCAACTCTGCATCTTGCTAGTGCTTAGAAAGTTGGTGAATGAAGTTGTGAGATCCGGAGGTGAGTGACCTTGCTCTGCTTTTATAGGCTATGCCCATGCCTACATGGAAAAGGGAATCTAGTGTCGATAAGGTTGTGCGGCACGTTTATTGGACGACGATGTGCCACATGGGATTCTTATCTTTTAGCACCCTCAATCTTATCCATATACTGTTGTTTGGTCCTTCTCTACAGTACCATCACTTGCCGTTTTCTTGCACCTCTATGCACATTCTTTATTCCGGCGTTAATCCGGAAGCAACTACGAAAACGAGGAGATAAGTATGTTCGAGGGCAGAACCGTTATACGGTTTACCCAAAGGGTCTTTGTCGAAAGACTTTAATTCGAAGACTTGCCACTCGCGTGCTCAAAGGGGCTTTTCCCGAAAATGACCCTATCATAACTACTTGGCTCAATGTCGCATTAAACGCCTCGGTGAGTGTGCTAGCCGTTACGCGCAACCCCAAGCGATGTGCTTTGAAGAGTAACCGTGTTAACTCGCGGCTGTATACGCGTGCCCGTTCTTGGGGAAACGGGTCCATCCTTGATGATGCGTGCATGTTCGTACCGCGCGCCTACTCTTATGGGGTGCATTACATTCGAGGCGTCGCCTCATCAAGGCCGACCAGGTTTTACCGCCTATATAATGAGGGGTGTTGTGGTGAATTAGAATCCCCTACTCATTTTCACCGCACCCATTATACTCTTGCTTGCTTTCGAGCCGTGCCGAGCCTTAGCCTCCGTTTTCGAGCCTCACCATGTCAAGCCGTAGCCTTCGTTTTCGAGCCTCACCAAGTCAAGGCATAGCCTTCTTGCTCAAACCTTCGTTGAGGATTATGGTGAAGCAGCGCTCCGGCCATCGCGTTCCTCCGAGCACCACCAAGACCTCTAGTGCCGACCTAGGCCGGAGCACCGTGACCGAAGCGCTGCTCGACAAGTGGGATGGGGAGCCTTATCGGTGTTTTATTCGGGAGCGCGCCCATGTTCCCCTATTGGAAGAGACAACTCCGGTGGTTCACCTAGGCCGCCCGATCATTTTCGCGAAGCTGCTAGAAGGCGGCATTCGCTTTCCCTGCTCCCGCTTCGTGGGTGAAGTGTTGGATCTCTTCGGACTAGAGATTCAACATATTACCCTCAACACCATGATCCGGTTGTCCATCTTCGAGTGGGCTTTTCGGACGGAGGAAGTAGATCCTTGTGCTAAGGCCTTCGCCGCCACTCACCAGGCTACCTTGCGTTTTCGAATAGCCCGCTGGGTTAGCACATGTGGTTGAGTTTTATGTGCGTGACGTTGCGGCCTCGCGACGGCATGGAGCACCTTGTGCTCGTGCAGGCCTACAAAGACCACCGGGGCAAGACTTTGTTCCGGAAGTGGTTTTATTATGACCAAGACCCCAACCGCAACCTCCAGTCCCTAACGGAGATAAGCTACATTGGGCTTCCGGAGGTTGCCATGAATGACACAATCCAACGGTGGATTGATTTGCTGCAACGGATTGCCCGAAAGGCATCCATGAGGGACGTGCGCGAAGAGTTCATCACTGCAGGGATCATGCCTCTTCGCCAGGATTGGGGCTCCCTATTTGCTCCCGACACTCGCCGGGAGGGCCCTAAATTTCAACCTTGCCCAACTTCCAGGTTAGTGTCCGAAGGCATCTTCGCTGTTAACTCGTTCCTTCGTTTGATGTACCTTCTTGACTTATTTGGTGATTATATGATGTGCATTGCATATTTGACACTCGAAGAGATCGAGGATAGAGCTTATTATCTCCTTGGTGGGGTGAAGGCCGCCGAACTATCTCGCATAGCTGCATGCGAGCGGACAAGCCGTCTCAACCGGGTGTATCATCCGAAACACCCGGAGGCTGTTCTGCCTCCTCGCGCTATTACCCCGAATGGAAGACGGAAGGGTAAGGCTTGTGCTGCTCGGTGCCATCGGATGACGAAGGCAACGACGATGAGGCCGAAGAAGGTTCTCCGAGGGCCGATGAGACCGCCGCCGTGGATTTGCAAGGCCCCTCGAGAGCGGCGGCTCCTGCGCACGGAGGTAAGCACGTGAAGATTAGGCGCTCCCATCGTGCGGGAAGCAAACTACGATGAGGTCGACGATGAGGAGGAAGAAGGTGAACTTCGAGGTGACGCACCTTCGACTAGCCCGCCTCGGGCTACATCGCTCGTCACCATGCCGGTGGCCTCCTCGGGCTACGACACGGCGGTCGAAGCAGCGGGTTCTTCGACCGCCGAGATCGCTGCTTCGGCTCCCGACATGGGGTTCGGGGTAGGTGCAATGAGCTTTAATTTTGCCGCCTCTTCCTCGGAAGAAGAACGAGCCGCATCCGTGATGAAGGGGTGATTCGGACCGAGGCCGAGGAAGTCGGCGATCCAGCGCCGACAGAACAACCCTGGAGGCCTTCGCCTTCGGCTCAGCCCCTAGCCCTCAACAAGCAATCGGGAACAAGATGCTATTCATATGGAGGACGAGGGAGGGGCGACCCGGCACACTCTCCACAAGCGGGGAGGGTACTTCCGAAGATGCTCGCTCCGGGTCAAGGAGGTGGCAAGGGCTTCATGGGGGTGCTCCCCTGGGGATAGCACCTCATCAAATAGGCTCCTTCTTGAAGCTCGAAGATTTCGAAGACGGGGCTTTGGCCCGTCAAGGCCTCGAATATACCGGTTGTATGCTGGACTTGTGCCAGGTCGACAGCGGCTTACAGAAGGTCGGCGGGAAGGAGCTTATAGGAAGCCTATCCCGTATAACCATGAAGGTATGTTCATTTTTACTTCTTATCAAAATCGTGATGTTTTACTTACCCCGGCTTTTGTTGCTTTATACTCGCAGGGGGCTCGCTTGCCCGCTACTTGTTAAAGGTCAACCCTCTCGCGGAGGTTACCGACCTGAAGCGGTGTCTTCGGAATTTCGAGGATGCTCTACAACAAGAGCAGGCGAAATATGCCAAGCTGCTGCGAGAACACGAAGAGCTGCAAAAGGCCTCTTCGGAATACGCAGTAGTTCAAGAGAGAAAGATTGACCAACCGGGGCAGGCGCTACTCGATGTCGAAGCCACCATCAAGACACAGGCGGAGGCTCTAGATATGGCCTGCAAGAGCATGAAGGAGACGGAAGCTCTAGGTATGAGTAATCGGGAGCTTATGAACCAGTTCCGAGACTTCTTGTCATCGCCGGGCGTCGTGTGTCCGGACCCAACGCACGAATGCGGTGATGGCCTCACCAGCCTCCGATGGATCTCCTCCTGTCTCGCCACCGCGAAGGCTGCGTCAATTCAGTGGGGCCATCAATGTGCTCGCATTGCATGGACGGCGGCATTTCGAGTGGCGAAAGCCATCACATCTTTCCCCTCCCGCCAAGTCAAGGAGGCTGCACGGGACCTTCGTGCCATGTGCGGCGAAGACTTTGCCATCTTCAAGGAGCTCCACGCTAATGTTGCCGCTGCAGACCGGTATTTTGGCCGCGAATTCTGGGGCCTTCGAGGTTAGAGCTTGCCTATGCTGCTGCCCTGGAAGCAGCGAATGCAGAGCTAGCCCGAGCCACCGGCCCTAGCTCCGAGGTTGGTACTTCCCGCGGGTCTTTGGATGGCGGGGCTGGCGACGACGGCGCCGCGGGCCGCGAAGAAAATGAAACCATCCGTGAGGTCGCCATCGAAGGAGAGGGTCCTTAGCCTGTAAGCCCTTCTTCGCGGCCTCGGGTTTGAATTTTTCCTTAAAGCTTTTAGCATTTTGGTTTTGCTACCTGTCATGTGTCTAGCTTCGAAAGCGTCTAGCGCTCCGGAGTTGCCTTTTTTTTACTTCGGGTTTATGATAATACAATATCAAGTTCGCCCAAATTTATTTTGTTAGGAATTCTTTGGCTCCGATGAGACTCACGAAATTCCAGAGGAAGCCATTATAAACGATGTGTTGCCTCACCAGCTGCTTATCCCCGGGGATGCCGAAGCCCCTGGTCCATTTTGGGTGACCGGGACTCAGCTGCGTCGGTGGAAGCGTGATAATCCGGAGGGGACGCTCGACGAATTTGCGGCCTTTGTCAACGAACACAACGGTCACATAAAGGCTGCGTTCCTAAAGGTCACCCCGGAAGAGCATGCTGCTCGCCGTGCTCGGCGCAAGCACCTCTAGGCATCCTTGGGACAACCGCCGGAAGTGAACATCAAAACGGAGCCATGTCGATATTTCGAGTGATAGTGATTCTACGCCGGTGGATCCCGAGGCCCTTCGGGCTCATGCGTCCACGGGTGAAGGTCGAGCTGCTATTGCTGCTGACTTAGCTCGGCGCCGCAGGGAGCTCGCAGAGATGGAAGCTGCTATTAGTCATAGTCGTGCCCGTCTTTCGGAACTAGAAGCAGAACGGACACGCTTAGAATCTTAGTGTAATCTAGAAATGTAAATCATGAAGGGGCCTTCGAGCCCCTCTCTCTGTTATATTGGAAATAGACCGTTGTTCCTTTTCTTTTATTGCGCGTGTTTTCGTGTCTAAGATGTGGTTTCCATGCTTAGCCTTCTCGGTGATACTTTCCCTGAGGCATTAGACCGTAGTTGCCTAGCATCGAAGTCATGTGGGTTTCCTAGTGCTTCGGGTTCTAAGTTGGGGTTTCCAACTTAGACTTACTGGATTAAACTTTCCAAGGCATTGAGCTGTAGTTGGCCAGCATCAAGGCGTTAGGGTTTCTAGGCACCTTGGTACCATGTTTTTGGAAATGCATGCATAATAGACAAGTTGGCGCCACTATATATATTTTTTCATTGATTTAATATTTACAAACTTGACTTCCCTTGCACGACATACAGGATCAACACTAAATGAGCGAAGATCGAAGACCCTTAGACTACAGCCCCTAGACCTAAAGTACTTGGTGCGCAAAACCTGCCTTGCAGCACAAAACTCTTAGACTACTAACCTACCGACTGCTCGTGCATAGGGAGAGAAAACATAGTACCTTAAACTTAAAACTAGCATCATGCTCGAAAGCATGCTTCACAAACGAAAGAAGACCTTTCCAAAACGGAGGGTTAGCCAAAAAAACTACCACCGATTTCGGAAGGTGCATCGGATGTAGAATTTCTTGAGTGTATCAGCATTAAAGGTGTGTGGTATGGAAGTTCCATCAAGTTCAAGCAAATGGTAGGCTCCTTGACGAATGGACTTGTCGACCACGAACGGTCGCAACCACTTGGTGTTTAGCCTTGTAACATGCACCGGATTTCGCCTTAACACGAGGTCCCCGGGTTGAAATTCTCTTGGATGAATCTTGCTGTTGTATGACTTTTCCATGGAAGAGATATATTTTTGCAAATTAGCAACAGCCTCGAAGGTGAGTTTCTTCGAGGAGGTCCTTAGACACGTCTTCATCATCTGCCGGGGGTCTTGTAGTACGGAAGGAGCCAGCTTGAATTTCTTCGCAGGTCACAACCTCGGCTCCGTAGAGTAGCCGAAAGGGTGAGAACCCGGTAGGCCTCGTGGCGCTTGTTCCGATGGACCATAGGACGTTAGGCAGCACGTCCGCCCATTTTCCTTTGGGAGGCCAACGAGGGCCTCGGAGATTGCTGTGAACACGTTACCATTCATCCGCTCGACAGCCCCATTGGCCCTTAGATTGGTCACTAAGATTTCACACTTTTTGACACCAATGCCAAGGCAATACTCCCGAAACTCCGGACCTTCGAACTGCTTGTTGTTATCCACCGTCGGCTCCACATGCACTCCGAAGTCACACACCACATTATTCTAGAAGAACTTTCACACATTTTTAGCTGTGATTTGTACCAACGGTTCAGCTTCGACACACTTTGAGAAGTATTCCACTGCAACTACGACGAACCGAAAGCCCCTTGGCGCTGCCGGCAATTCTCCCACAATGTCGATTCCCCATCTTGCTAGTGGCCAAACCGGAGGTATAGGTTGTAAGCTGGTGGTCGGCGGATGAGACGGTGCCCCATCCATTGACACCCAAAGCACACTTGTACCAGATCCTCTGCATCCCTTATGGCCGTTGGCCAAAAGAACCCTTGCCCGAAGGCTTTGGCGACCGGGGCCCTTGGGGCCAAATGAGAAGAACATGATCCTTCGTGAATTTCTCGCAAGAGCTGTACTTCTTCGGGCTGATCGAGACATTTCAGCAATGGTGCACGGACTCCCCCTTGTACAACACTCCATCAACCAGGACATAGCCCCTAGATCCGTGCTGCAGCCTTTGCTCCTCCAATCTGTTATTCGACACGTAGCGCTTTTCAATAAACGCCCGGATTGGGGCTCGCCAATCCTCCGAAGCCAACGCCATGACTTTCTTAGTTTGGTTGTTGGTTATAGCTGCATGATGAAGTGTTTCATGTAACACGTCCGGTCGAAGAGGGCCCTGTCCGGAGGCTGCCTTCGCAAGCAAGTCCGCTTCTTTGTTCTCCGTCCTTCGGATGTTTCGACTTCAAGTCCTACAAAGAACTACCATTTCCCTAACTTTCCGAGCATACCATTTCTATATCAAGTGTCCTATATCCCTTTGCTAACTGTTCTATTGCCAACTCGGGAGTCACAATATACGATCACTCTTTGAGCCCCTAGTACTCTAGCTTGCCTTAGTCCCAACAGGATGGCTTCATATTCAGCGGTATTGTTTGTGGTATGAAAGGCTAACCTGGCGCAGATATCCGAGTGTCTAGCCACTAGGAGATGTTATGACTACGGCACAACCTGCGCCGGAGACCCCGCATGCGCCATCCGTATAAACGAGTCCAAATTGGGTCCTACGGGGCATCCCGACTTTCCGCCTCTCGAATTTCCATTGGGAGTCCATTCGACCACAAACTATGCTAACACGTCCGATTGTATGGCTTTGCGTGCCACGAATGTTAAGTCATACCGCCCCAACTCGGTAGCACACTTCAATATCTTGCTAGAAGCCTTGTCCGATTGTAGTGCATCCCTTAGAGGATATTTAGTAGGAACCAAGATAGGATGATCATCAAAATATCTTCGGAGTTTGCGTGATGCCATGAGAACAGCATACGAGTAACTTCTCGATGATGCCAAAATTGCATCCGGCGCCGGTTAGGGCTTTCGAAACATAATCTAATAGCATCTGCTTTGCTTCCCGATCTTCTTTTGCCCGATACACGAGGACCCCACCGATCGCCTTCAATGCTACCGTTAGTTCTACCGGATACTCTTTGAGCTGCTCGAAGGCTAGCTGGTGTTCTTCCGTCCACTCGAAAACCCGAGGGCCCCTCGTAGTTTTAAAGAATGGCACGCTTCGTTCCGCCAGCTTGGCGATGAACCCGCTTAATGCAACTATCCTTCCCGTGAACCTTTGCAATTCCCTTATAGACTTCGGAGGCTCCATGTCTAGAATTGCTCGAATCTTCATGGGATTAGGATCGATGCCGGCCTCCGATACCATGTATCCAAGCAATTTACCCGCCCGTACTCCAAACATGCACTTAGCTGGATTGAGCTTCATGCCTACTCTTCGGAGGTTCGCAAAGGTCTCTCTCCAATTCCTCATACGCTACTTTATGGGTCGGACCTTGGGATCTACATCCAGCCTATGAACAGCTATTGCCTTGTCAATTCCCGGGATATCCTTTGATGACCAAGCGAAGACATCAGCGTTGTTCCTTAGAAACTGGAGGAGCTCTACTTCCCGCTGCTCCGACAATCCACATCCAATCCGGACAGTTTGATCGGGTTGATCAACACACAACACAACCTCCTTCGAACCTTCTTGTGGCTGCACCTTCGGTATGTATTTGGGAGCGGTTGGCAGTTCCACGAGGCATTGACTTATCTTCAAACTTTTCAATGACATTTATGTGACGCTGCCCCGGAGCCATGTCAACTTCTAGCCTCCTTGCCTCGGCTTGATCCCCATATACTATGATGACCCCCTCCGGTCCCGGTATCTTCATGCAAAGGTAACCATGATGAATGATGGCCAAGAATTTGTTGATGACCCTTCGACCTAGCAACACATTATATGGATAGACCATGTCTACTACATCAAACTTGATATCTTCGATTTGATTCCCCCTTGCCCACTTGGGCCGATGAACGAGACTTTCAAGGTGATGCAACCTACGGGGTGAATTGGTTGGCCTCCGAAGCCTTGCGGGGAGTATACGAAGGCTGCAAATCTCCCTGAGTGAACCCTATTTTCTCGAGAGTACTCCATAGCAAGACATCTCGCTGAACCGCCTCCTTCAACCAAGACTTTATGCACATCAAAACCATGAATGTTAACTCTCATCACGAAGGCATCATCATGTGGGTAAATGATGGGCCTAAAATCAGCCGCTGAGAAAGCAACGGGAACATCCATCCACTTGTGAAGTCCGACCGGAGGACATGCTGCCACATGAGAAACCTGCTCGATGGAATCTCTGCGCTGTCTCTTGGACGGGAAATCTCTACCATTTCCTCCGGTAATCATGAGAATCGACAACTTAGATCGTTGACTGCAAGCATACTTGGCTGGCTCGGTCGATAGGGCTTGGTGTAACACCCTCGATCCTAGTCGATGACCTTCGGAGGGTCGAGTTGCTCGGCGACGCGGATGATGCCCGATCGAGCTGGGTCGTAGGTGGATAATGAACTGGCTGGGTTGACCCATAAGAGGTAGTATAAAGTGGCAGATCATAGGGTATTGAGAATGGCAGGGCGGCGGTGGTGGTAGCGCCTGCGAAGGTGTGAGGGGCGTATAATGGCTGGTAGGTATTATCGAATGAGAACCTTCGGACTGCCCCCTCCGCCTTGCTGTACACATTGCCTTGATTTTTTCGCAGTTGTTAGTAGTATGATTCGCCCCGACCCATGGAAATAGCAGAAGAATCCTCGTGGCCTCGTTCCCCGAGGAATTCCTGCCTCGGCCTCTACCTCGGCCTCCTCCCCGTGATTGCCCGACGGAGAAGACCCCTGTGACTGTTCCGAAGGATGGTTTTCTTGATGAGGATATTCTTGCTCTACGTTGTACACATTCCTTGACATCTTCCGATGATTCCCATCGTGCCTGAATTTGTCGGACCGCTTCTCCCCCTTCCGTCGGAATGATTGCGCCATCCCGCCTTCGCATTCTATATATCTTCCTCAACCCTTACTTGAGCTTCTAGTATCCCGAGCGGATGGTCTAGAGTTTGCGGTCGCTTTTCCCTTATCCTTCTACGAGCTTCGCAGATGTGAAGACCCCTTGCCACGGACTCAATAACAATCAGCTCCGGGACATCGGCCACCCGGCACTTCAAGTGCATGAACCTCTTGGTAAATTGAGCCAATGTTTCACCCTCTCTCTGGCAACATGCGGCCAGGTCTCCGCTGTTAAGTTCCTTCGAATGAGTTCCCCAAAAATGCACCGACAATGCCTTTTTTAGCTGCCCCCAAGAGCTGATGGCTGGAAGCCGAGAATACCGAGTACTTGCTATGCCTTCTAGTGCTAGCGGGAGCGCTCTTGCTTTAGTTACATCTCCACCACCAGCAGATTCAACCGGTGTTTCATACTCGAATGAAGAACTCCTTCGGATCCGACGTCCCCACGTATATCGGAAGCTTGACCCTAGCCAACCGATGAGGCCACACCGCTGTTTGTAATTCTCATGCCAAGGGTAAGGAAGGATCCACCTCTACACTTTGATCTAAGCCTACAGCTGAAGGAAGAACAGTCTGCTCAAGTACCGGGTCTTGCGAAGACCGGGCTGTCTGCCCGAGCACCGGATCCTGCGAAGGCCACTCCTGATATACTTCATGTGCTGGGGCCTGCTGCTCCGACATGATTTCCCTTCTCGGAACTTCTAGGTGCTTTGTCAACAATTCCTGAGTTTTCATGGCTGCTTCCAACCTTTCCTTCTAACCTGCCTCCTGTCTTGCAATGTTCTCCAGTGCCCGTGCCCTCAACGCGTGCTCTTCGGCTTCCTTCTTTTGAGTTCTCTTCTGCTCGAAGAGCGATTTCTTCCTCTTGGCGAAGCCTTTCCCGGGCCTCCCTTCGTGCTTGCTCTTCACGCTCTCTTTCCTCTTGCGCCCGCTTTTCCAAGTCCAACCGCTCTAGATGCCGCTCGATGTCCTCGGGCGGAGCTTGCACCGCCGCTTCGGGGACCCCTTCGGTCCCACCGGAGGTTCCTTCATTCATCACACCTTCGAGTAACTCACCCTGCGTGAGTACGACTTCTTCTTGGCTAGATGTCTTGACCAGATCTGCTGCTGTAGAACTTTGGGGATTGCCCGCCCTTCGGCTTCGGTGTACCCCCGCCCCCCGCCCGCCATGACGTAGACTTTCCTGTTCGCTCCCCACGGACGGCGCCAACTGTTGTGGTTACGAAGGCCACAATCAACAAGGATTGGGCCAGCCCAAGGATGTCCCGAAGAGTGTGTAAGGGGCTTCGGGATCTGCGGAAGCCCTTGGGCTAGGCCTAGTGGGAAGTAACAGGAAAACTACAAAGGGAAAGGAGCTTTAGAAGGCTAGGTGGAGTCACGAAGGACCCCACACGAAGGCTCTCATTGCTATTATAGCGGTATTACAGGAGGTGTCAAATCTGGGCTGATGTGATGGGTTGAGAGAGTATTTATAGCCTCATAGTCCCTCAACCCTAATGGTCACTATCAGCCCCTCAAATTACACTTATGCCCAAACTCTATCTTGCCTCTCCAAAGGGCACTCTAGTCAATTACATTTATCCCACATGGCTAGCTCTTATGGGCTGACTTCCCCCTTGTTGGGGCCTTGTTGGGCCTAGCTTGGGCCAAGTGCTCCCTTGCAAGTGCTTCTCCTTTGGGCCTCCAAATGTGTGGAACACTTCTTTCGTGGTCTTGTTGGGCCAATTTCCTCCGGATTGGCCCGGTGGGGTAAGGTGGTGATCTCCCCAACAGTAATGGTGAAGAAAAAAGTGGAAAACAAAGAATGTGCATTGATTTCATGGACCTCAACAAAGCATGCCTAAAAGATGACTTCCCACTACCAAGAATAAACAAGGTAGTTGACGTCGTAGCCGAAAGCGAAATGCTATCGCTTCTTGATTGTTTCTCGTGGTACCATCAGGTTTGGGTCAAGAAGGAAGACGAAGAGAAAACAAGTTTCACCACACCATTGAATACCTATAGCTTCGTAAGAATGCGAGAGAGACTCATGAATGCGGAACCGACGTTCGCAGAATGTCAAGAAAGGTATTTGAATCACAAGTAGGTAGGAATGTTCATGCCTATGTGGATGACGTGATAGTCACAAGAAGCAACATAGAAGATCACACGGACGACCTCGCAGAAACTTTTGCCAATCTCGGAGCAGCAAAGTTAAAGTTGAACCCGAGAAAAATGCATTTTCGGTGTGCAAAGAGGGAAAGTGCTAGGATGCCTAGTCAACTCGAAGGGTATCGAAGCAAAAACCCGGACAAGGTGAATGCAATAAGAAATATGAAACCACCTCGTAGCAGGAAGGACAAACAAAAGTTGACGGGACGGATGGCCGCAGATCAACAAGTTCATATCAAAGTCGACGAGAGAAAAGCTTGCCTTTCTTCAAGATACTCAAGGGATCGGGAAACTTCGAAGGGGGCAATGAGCAGCAAAAGGCATTTGAGCAGCTGAAAGAGCACTTGACAACGATAGTAAGAATGGCAAGTCCAGAGCAAGGCGAACCATTCCTCCTCTACGTCCTAGCCAATCACTTCACGATTAGCGCAACCCTCGTGCAAGAAAAGAAAGCACGAAGTATCATCGATAAAAATGGAAAAGTTGTAAAATTTTGAGTTGGACTTTAATTATAATTGAATTTGAATTTATTCACAGTCTAAAACATCATGCATGTCAATGAAACTTCTTGGAGAGGTGCTACAAGACCGAGAGGATAGTTTTAGAAAAAATGCTAACTCCAAATGTTCGTGACACGGAGTGTCACGGACTTATGCATCAAGGTAGTTGAAGAAGCATGAACAGAACTACCCCACTCATGATCTTGAGCTTGCAGCGAGTTGTCTATACTTTGAAGAATTGGAGGCACTATCCGATCAGCAATAGGCGTGAGATTTTCTCGGATCACAAGAGTCTCAAGTATATCTTCACACAGTCAAAGCTGAACATGAGACAGAGGAGGTGGCTTGAGTTGATCAAGTATTATGATTTGAGCATTAACTACCACCCCGGCAATGCAATTGTTGTAGCAGATGCATTGAGTCGCAAGGCCTATTGCACTAGTCTCATGTCGAGTCGATCGCAGCTTGTTTGAGGAGATAATGAGGGATGGAGTGGAGCTCATCCCCGAGGGCTATCTCAATGAGTTGAGGATCACACATCATCTTGGAGATCGGATCAAGGAAAGGAAAAAGGATGACAGTCTTTTGGAATCAATAAGGAAAAGATGAAGAAGGATCTCCTGGATTTCGAGTGGATGATGATGGTGTCCTGCGATACAATGATCGGATTCTGGTTCTTGGTGGTGCAAGGATTCGAGAGGAAAACTTGCGAGAGGCTCACTGTTCTCGCTATTTGATCCATCCAGAAACACTAAGATGTATGAGGATCTTCACACTCGGTTATGGTGGGAAGGCATGAAGAGAGAAATGGCTCGGTTTGTGGGTATGTGTGACATCTGCAGGAGAACAAAGGCTGAACTTTAGAAGCCAGCTGGATTGCTCAAGCCACTCGATTCCCATGTGGAAGTGGGAAAACTTTGCTATGGACTTCATTGTTGGATTATCTCGTACCCCTAAGTCACATGATTCCATTTGGGTGTAGTGGATCGTTTGACTAAGGGAGCTCAATTCATACCCGTCGGAGCGGAATATCATGTGGAGAGGCTTGCTACATTGTTCATCGACAACATTCCGAGACTGCATGGAGCCCCTCTCACCATTGTTTCAGATCGTGGTCCTCGATCCGTGGCTAAGTTCGGAGGAGTGTCCATGCAGCTATGGACACCGGTTTGGACTACGATACAGCGTATCACCCTCGGACGGATGGTCATACATAGCGTGTGAACCAGACCTTGGAGGATATGTTGAGAGGTAGTGTGTTGACCTATGGCAAGAATTGGGAGAATAGTCTATCGTTTGCTGGGTTCTCCTACAACAACAGCTACGAGGCAAGCATCAAAATGTCACCCAATGAGTTCTTGTATGGGAGGAAGTGCAGGACACCTCTCGTGTGGGCTGAAGTTGGAGAGAGATCTTTCTATGGGCCGGACATCATCGGAGAGGCTGAGGAAAAGGTTGAGCAACTAAGGGAGCATATTCGAGTTGCTCGGAGCAGGCGAGAAGAGCTACGTAGATAGGAGGAGGAGACCTTTGGAGTTCTTTGAGGGTGACTTTGTCTATCTCAAGGTCTCTCCAATTCGTGGAACATGCAGGTTTCACGTGCATAGCAAGTGGCACCGAGGTTTGTTGGACCTTTTCGTGTGGTCGGAAGGATTGGAGATCTTTCCTACAAGATTGAGTTGTCGGTACACCTTGTCGGAGTGCATGATGTATTCCATGTGTTACAACTCAAGAAGTGCTTGCGTGTGCCGGAGGAGCAAGTATCATCGGAGGTGCTGGACCTTCGGGACAGTTTGGAGCACTTGAAGTACCCTGTCAAGATCTTGGACGTGGTATTCAAGAAAACAAGGAGTCGCAAGATCAAGTTTTGCCGAGTGTCTGTGGAGCAACCACACGGAGCGTGAGGCTACATGGGAGATGGAGAACAACTCGAGGAAGGACTTTCCACACTTATTTGAGGATAAGGCTTGAAATCTTGAGGACGAGATTCTTGTAGGGGGGGAGTCCGTAACGAGCACCAATTACCTATAATTCAAAAGCATGTAATATGTCCGTTGGATTTCAAAATTTGGTCAAGGAATAAATTCAAATTTGGATGAGGTTTGGTGTGAGGAAATAGTAAAGCTTTTATTTGAATTGTGCTGCATCTTGGACTGAATCTGCTCTCAACCCAACACCAAAACTTTCCCTTGGCACCCCAATCAAACCAACACCAGGCCCAGCCCACCGTCTACCGTCTTCGTTCACCTGCTCCCACCGAAGCCGGCGTGCCCCCGTGACCCAAACGTCGAGAACACATGTCGCCTCTGCGTTCTACCGCCCAAGCTCCCACCTGCCGCAGCCGTCCCTAGGTAAGCCCCGCCGAGCCGCCGCCACCAACCATTCCACCTCGCACGGCTTCGGCGCAGCGAGAACCCTAAGCCCTAGCCACCGCTCGACCTCGGATCCCCTCGTCGCCGTAGAGGAAGCTGCAAGCCGGTCGGTCTCGTGCCCACCTTGGTGTCCGGCATGCGACGCCGCGTCGGTCGGTGCTAATCTCACCGAGTTCGTGCGGTAGGGAGGTCGAGCGAGCCCTCGGAGTTTCCGGCCACTAACGTCCTCACTCGTCATTCGTCGTCGTTGGTGAGTTTTTCCCAAGCTCATCCACCGTTTGGTCCTCTACGTCGTTCGCCCCTGCTCCCGTTGCTAACTCTCTCGTCCTTGACCCCCGGTACCACCGAAACAGGGATTCACGCGGTTGCCATCGCTCCTGCTACCGCCATTCACCGTCCACTACCGTCGATCTACGAGCTCATCTCCGTCGGCGCCCCACCGTCCTAGGCTGAGCCAACCGGAAGAGCCCCGGTAAGCGTGCACGTCTTCTCCCTCGTTTTCCCCATCGAATCGTGGTTGATTCCTGTGCTCCATCGATTTCCGCCACCGGCGAGCTAGGTGCTAGAGTCGAGCTCATGTACGTTTGTTGGTTGGGTGAGCTCTGCAGTGCCGCGCAGTCGCTCGTGCGCGCGCTAATTGGTTAAACGGAGTAAGTTTTGGTCAATTTCACCATTTGTCCCTTTCCCACCACCACGGTTCTCGCCGCCGGCGAGGTTCCAGCAGGTCTTTTGGTCGGGGCTGGGTGTAATCAAGTTCCCTGGAGCCTGAGCCATCCGTTGGTGAGATCGGTTTCGAGTTTGAGGCATTGATGGGGTTTTCCCTTCATCGCCGCCGTCGCGAGGGGCTCCGGTGAGCGCTCGCCGGCCGACGATCGTAAGCTTGTCGAGGCAAGGCATACTCTCGAGTGTGTTGTGCTGTACTACTTCTCCTAATGCGCTCAGCATGCTTCGCAGCGAGCCGAGCATTGGGGAGCGTGGATTCCGGCGGAGCGCCGCTCGGATTCGGCCGGTCCCGACGTCAACCGGCTGGGTTGGTCCATGAGGGATGGATTCGAGGTTTGGCTGGACCCGGTGCATGTGAACCGCAGAGAGAAGTTTGAATTGCTTGGTTCACGACACAGTAGTGAACCGGAGAGAATATTCCAAGAATATTCTCTCATTTCCCTTTCCTCTTTTTTTCTAAATTTCCAATAAATCCCTTAAATCTTTGGGAATTCATATCTTTTCCTGGAGCGTCGGAAAAATACACAGTCAGTTGCTTTAGACTTGTAGCAATGTACTCTACGTATTGGTGTAGTTGTTAGCCATGTTCTAGTAGTGTAATTTCTATCCTTTCGATTTGTTGCCTAATTGCCTCGATTTGCATGCCTAACCCGTACTTGCGTGATCTGTGGTTGACAAAGGACTTTGAGGAGCAGTAGTTCGAGGAGTTTCCACCGAGTGCGATCGTACGAGTACCTCGACCCCGCTCGGGACCCACGTTTCCAAGGCAAGCCGCAATCCTTGACCACTTTTGCTGCTACCTAGTATTTGCATAATATGACTAATGCATGTGAACTGTTACTTGCACTTGTAGTATTCCTATTCCATACAATACGATCCTTGCCACTCGTTTACCAAAGGATGATCAATTGTTACTACTTGCATGCTTAGTGATGCTTAGATGCTTAATTGAACCCCACATGATGATATACATGTTTTTGTGTTAAATAAATTGTAGGAGTTTCTTATGTGTTGTGTTTATGTTTTAGCAACCCATTAGGTGATTGTGGGGGCGAGTGTAGGTAATTAGGTGCCGGGGAACTTTTGTGGAGTTCTTGTTTGGAGGCTGCCTTTTGCTGGCACGGTTGTGTAGGAACTTTGGGTTATGGAGTTCCTATGTGGTGATACTTGTTGTTGTTGAGATTGTGGTTTGAGGAGAGGGATTGGTGAGTCAATCCGGTAGCTTGAGGACCGGTTCTTGTGCGTATGTCTCTCTTGGCTTTACCGGCACACCACGTGACCCGTATGGGCGTGTGCTGGATCATGATGTTTTGCGGAGGACTGGTTGGCCCGCCGTGGTGTAGAGATAGTGTTGGTGGGTTTTGGGGCTTTGTCTCGACCCATGAGTAGAGGATACCCCACTTGGGCAGTGGTAGGTCTTTCACACCTTCAGGACCCTTTTTGCGTGTGGTGGTTGGGGGATCCCGACCCTGGAGGACGGGCGCCACCGGTCGATGCATTGTTGATCGATCTTCCGAGTGTTTTTGTGCTTAGGCTATGATGGTGGTCCTAAGTTATAGTACCCCTTCACGTGGGTATAGGTGCTTACTCTATGTAGATATTATAATGTTTACGTATAGTCTAGCCCAAGGATAAGGGCATTACCAAGAGAAATCCACTTGATTAGTTTACTTCTTCTCCCTTCGATAGGTGTTTTACTTCCGGATTCGAGTTGTGGTTCCAGTGGAGGTGTGCTAGACTTAAAACTTGACCCTTGCAAGATTATATTGTTTCCTGCAAGGCCACTTATAAAATTTAAATAATAATAAAACTTGGTTCACATAGACTTCAGGAATAATTGCTATAGGTGCTTAGCCCCTTGCCTATCCTTGAAATATCCAAGCATGCATACATTGTTGCTAGGTAGTTGCGGGTTGTTGAGTACTTTATGTACTCATGGTTTTTCCACTTTTTTTAGACGTTGAGGCAGTGGACCCTACCGAGCCTACCGACGGAGAGGAGTGATAGTCTCGCCTACACTCAAGTTGCCTTTAGGATAGAGTTCTTTACATGATGCTTCCGCTCTGTGATTGATGGTTCGTCGCCTCGATAGATTGTGTCATGTTCACTATTGGCTTGCGAGCCACGTTCTTGTACTCTATGGATGATAAATGTTATTGAGATTTGAGATGATGTTGGATGATGTTCCATGTCTTTCCTTGCTTTTATTCTTTCATTGTGGTTTTTGTTTATCAATTGTGATAGATATACATGCTATCCTCCTAGGAATAGCATTGAGGCACAAAGGGCCTTAGTTTCACACTTGGTGAAATTTGGGTCCTCACAGGAACAAGAAATGTGTGTTCTATGCACATGATAAAACCATTCAACATTTGTTTTTTGTGTGTCATTTTGCTAAGTTTATTTGGCTTGCTTGTCAAGTCACTTTTGGCTTAAAGATCCCTTTAAGTGTTAATCATGTATGTACAAATTGGTTGGCAAGGTTGTCTTCGAAACTTAGAAGTAAAATAGCAGTAGGTGTAACTGCTATTTGTTGGTCGCTTTGGCTTAGTCGAAATGACATAGTGTTTGACAAATGTCCAATGAAAACGTATATGCAGGGAATCTACAGGGGAACTCACTAGTGCCGGAGTTGGGCGCAGCTGCAGAAGTGTGAGGATGACACGAACTCAATGAAGGATGCATGCCGATCTTTGGAGACGATGGTAATGCAGATTTTTGCCAACTTCGGGTGGAGGTTTCACAATAGAATTGTGTTTTAATAATGTTTTCACTCAAACTGTGTTGGTATCTCCTTACTTTTTGATCGTGCTAGCTACTTGTGGTGGATTAAGCAGCAGGATGAGCTGCGGATGGTTGTAATAAGGAGGCTCTAACCTCGAAAGTGGGGAAGGCTGAGACGTTTTATTCTCATTATCTAAAAAATTAACGAAAATCAAAAGCCATATTCGCTTCATAGTTTGTAATATGACTCTAACTGGTATGCCGTAAAGAATAGTAGGTTACAGACAGTCATGTCACTTAGCCTTTTTAGAGATATTTTGGATTTAAACTGTGTTGACACTCAGCATGCGCTTTGAACACGTGTTTATAACTCGAGATTCCGCTAATACTAATGCAGAATATATGAAATATCAAGTATCAGGATAATAATATAGCATTAAAGCCCCCTGCACAATAACTGGACCGGTTATCATATTGTATTTTATGCAAGTTGAGCGGCTCCAACTCGTTGAAATAGTCTAGACTCTCGGCGAGGCTGATCTGTAGCATGTCAAACACGGAGTACAAGATCTTAGATGTATCGGCTCTTGAAAGCTCTATGCCTTGCACGAACAATTCAAGGCCATGATTCGTAAAATCCTTATACAGATTTAGAGGCCCCATCTTACAATTGCTTAGGTCGTAAATTTTGTCCTTGAGATATTGCTTCAAGTATGCATTGCATTGGGCTTGGTCTCCCCAGTCGGGCCGGCAAAACACATTATTGATGATACTCGTATGTGCTTCTGGATCTTGTAGTTTAATGATGTTCATAATACGACTGTGCAAGCGGAAGTGATACTCACCTCGACTCCCGATAGGGACGAGGCATGGATGGAACCTGATCAAAAAACGTTGGCTTAGTGCATTGGTCTTCATCTTGTGGAGGAGAGCTCCTACCTCGGGAGGCGGAACCACGAGGGACGTGAAGAGGACATCTGAGAATATGTCAGAGAGGGTGGCTATGTTATCTTGAAACCGTAGCTTTCTCCTCCGGTGAAAAGACACCCCATGCAGCTTCGGCATAAACGAGATCTTGCAAATGAGAATGTTGTCCACTCCAAAGGGCTTTTTTATGCTACGGCCTGCTCTAAAGACGTCGTCCACCATACGGATTGAGTAGTAGATCAGCTGCTGCACCCGGGGAGCGAGCAACCGCCTCTCTGGTTCGTACTTGGTAATTTGAGGATTCGGCGAATAACCTGGAGGGTCTTCGCACAACAGAATGTCGCCGATGGTTGAGACATACTCCGGAAGCGTGTAGTAGCGCTGGTCATCGATGCTGTCTCTGACAAACTTTGGACAATTTGCTGGAATGTCGCCTGCATCGGCGGCAAGGTGCAATTCCAGGAGGGGCGGCTCCTTCCGTGCCATCGATCGAGATGTTCGCAGGCTCGGGTGACCCGTCGTTTGGACTGAATGAACGGATGGAGTATTTTTTGGATGTATATATAGTCAATGCACGTGAGAGTTTGATTCCGACTCTGCTCGATCTGCCTCCGATGCGTTCCGATTCCGACTACACCACCATGGACGGTAACCAGCTCCAGTCCCTTTGTTTCCATCTCGACTCCGAATGGGTTTGTGACTCCTAATCCCTGCGCTCGGGCCTACGTCATCCAGCCAACATCCATGTATCGCGTCCGATCCCGTCAAGAGGACGCCGCCGCGCGCCGAATGCTTCCGCTGCTTCGGCAATCAAAGCGGCCAATTAAGGAGGAGAACCGCCAGGGAGCCGGCCATTGTCGTGCCCTCGAGGTACCGTCAGCCGAGTACATGTGAGCTGCACACGTGAGGTTCAGCCACGTAACGATGATTCTGCCACAAACTCACAGACAAAAATACAATATCAGTGGACGGGTTTGATCAAGTTTTTTTAAAAAAAATTGCAGAGGTTTGTCATCAGCCACATGGGCATTGCGTTTGAGAGTTCAGTCTCAGTTTCATAGGAGTTGATGGATGCTTCAGGCTCTGAACCTTATTTGTCTTTCGTTTCTTTTCTTTTGCCGTTTCCGAAATTATGGTTACAGAATTGTAGCAGTGGCGCTGTTTCCTCTTGTTATGTATGACATATTTTTCTCTGTGAATAAGCCATCGCCAAATGCATCCCTTGGTTATCAAATATACTGAAGATCAGGCCATATCCGCTTCATAGGTTGTACTCCTAGTATATATAATTCAATAGATTTTTTCGGTCCACAATACTTGCCAGTAGTTTTCTAAAACTACTTGGCAGTAGTTTGATCCAGAGATAGAGATTTGAGATCAGAAATACACAACTACTAGCAAGTATTTTACTATGTTGAGGGTATTATCGTCAAAGCTATAGATTTATCATGATTAATTTCTATTTTTTGTGATAATATAAATAAAAATCAGTAATGTAATTAATCTTTGATGTTAATAATGTGTTCAATATTATTCTTACAATAAAGTTGTGGTTCATATATCTAAATTATATTTTATGAAAAAAATATAAATTTGTTAATTATTAGTAAAATTATAAAAATACCTTTAAACTACTTGCAAGTATTTTTTTCAAAACTACTTGCAAGTATTGTGGACCGAAAAACTTCTCCACTCAATAAGGGGCGTGTGATAATGGCATTCTTTTCTCTTCTTATTTATGTCATTTGTCATTTTGGCAGTTTATGGAAGGTTAGAGATCTGTTTGGTATAGATCTTCTATTAAAGTGATTCTACGTAATGAGCCTACTGTAAGAGCAAGGTTAATGGAGTCGGCGGGCGAAATGCCAATGCCACGTCCTTTACCGTCGATATTACCGAGTTGTTGTATAGTAGGCTGGCTGTTAATCGGCTGCTTGTTTAAATATTTTAATATTTGATAGGAGTGCATGTTAGTAATGAGACACACGTAACTGGCTGCGAGTAAAGTCCTTTCTCGGGCAGTGTGATCGATTTCGCCGGTTTCGACCGGGCGATTCCTCAGTCGCTCGTTCTTCTCTCTCTTCCAGCTCAGATTTTGATGATGTGTAACCCCATTTAGCCAGCTGAATAGGCACCATTATACTTGCTCTAAGCAAGTTTGTGCAAACAACCAACCATTAAATGAAGACTCAGAGCCACCAAATATGTACCCTATTGATGAGCATCTCGATCCTAGACTTGATTGCGCGGTCATCGAGTGAGTGAATAATAGATCCAATACATGTAGTAGTTGCTTCTAATTATTAAAAGCCCACGATGCCCAGTTGGGCTAATAAAGTTTCGTTTTCCTCACCCTAGCCATTTTCCTCTCTGAAGCCAACTCCTACTGCAGCTGGATTGCAGCCATACACCCATGCCTCGTTCACTGGATCCGCCACTGATCAGAGTAGCAAGTAGGCATTTATTGGACCTTATCCGAGATTAGAAAACAATCGATGCTACATTTGACTATTCTGTAAGTGTGATGTGAATAACGTTTCCTGGTGGTCAACTGAGATGGTGCATTATTGCGAGTCCATCACGGAGGCATATCTACAATATAAATATGATATGAATAAAATTTCTTAATCGGGTAAGGAAATCTTAATACATGTCAGCGTGGCAGGGCGTCCAACCTAGCCATCCCAAGAGAGTATAAGATGGCCGGGAAGGCAATCCGGAAGCCAAAAAGAGCATTGTATCGGTTACTAGTACAAGCCCCTCAGCTGCATAGGTTAGCTATCGGCACCTAGTTGCGGCCATGGGAGATCGGAAGATAGTGTGGATATTCTGCAAGGGCAACGACAAGCTGAACGTTACCATTCGTGATGGCAAAGTTGTTCTTGCCCCTACTAGTAACGACGACCAAGCACAGGCAGGTCCAATCTACAATGCTACCTCCTTTCACTGCTTGTTTGTCACCTTAATACTCCCTCCATTCTACATTTCTAGGACGATTTGTCCATAAATTTTACTCCTTTGTTCCTTTTTGTTGTTGTTAGGACAAACCTTTTAGTGCAAATTAGGACTGATTTGCTTGCCCTAACAACAAGAAGAGGAACAAAGGGAGTAGTGTTTTTGGAAATTTGTCCACAAGTGTCACTATTTCTGATGCTTGCATTTTATTCGTAATTAGATGCCATTTCTTTTATTTACAACTGTAACCTATCCAAAGAGTCGCAAAACAATTATATTTTGAGATGGAACTTACTTGCATCCACACACGTACAATGTTTGCAGCTATGGTACAAGGACTACCGCTTTACTGGGAACGTGACTGACGATGAATGCCAAAGGCCGTTTGTGCTGGTGAACGTGAAAACTGGACAGATTCTTGTGAACAAACACATTCCATGCCCAAATTTTAATTCAGTATTGGTAATTGTATTGACTCATAAAGCAAGATAACTACATTTCTCACGCTCAATGTTTTTATGATGACGTTACAACAACTTTCACGCAGGTGCAACTTGCTCCCTATAATGGTGGCGAGGTTATGAATGTATCGATGCTGTGGACAGAAGGCAAAGACCTCGGGGATGGCTTTCATGAGGTGAGGACACTCAGGGACATCAAACAGACCCTCAATGGGGTGCTTGGTAACGTCAAGGATGGAACAGAAGTTGGCATTTATCCCTCGTCCCCAGATGCTGTTAACGCAGTCTGGAAGATGGTTGAGAAAGAGACCGACATCATTTTATGAACTTTCAGATAGACAATGAAATTTTTCCATGAAAAACTTTGTAAGGGTTTGTAACAGTTCATGTATGTAATCAAAATCAAGCCGTTCAGCCGGTTTATCCTTGATAATGCTGCCTAACTAGATCTTTATCACTATCATCTGTGTGGATTCGCACAAGGTCGTCTCCTGATCAATACTCTAATGATTTAAAACTTTGGCACAGGTCGTATGACTCGTTTTTGTGTCTCGTGGAACCTATCCGTCAGCCTCAGGCATCTATATGCTCGTCTCCTTCCTTCTTTGCTACTCTACCGATGGGCGATGTAGCTTTTCCTTTCATTCATTTACAATATGCTTGATTAATGTTCTGCAATAAATATTTGCATGTGTGGCGTATACCTACCTGCTGTCCGTTTGACTTCAATAAATGTTACTATGCTTCCAATTTATCTACAAAAATTGCGAAAGGGCCTCTAGCTGGACTGGTTAGGTGGTCTCAGTAGCACTCCTCGATCTCGAATTCGATTTCTGGTGAGAGCGGATTTCAGACTGAGGTTAAAAAAATCCCCTCGTCTGTTCCATAACCAAATCACAGGTCTAAGGCCCGGCCCAGGTCGATAGTCGTCTCGGATGGGCCATGTGCCGCTGTGTAAGGGTGGGGCAGGGGTTCGAGGATTTTTTCAATCTACATGAGAAAGTCTTCTTCTTAATGCAATGCCCCGGGGCTGACTTACCCCCTGCAGGTCGAGTTATTTTTATCTACAAAAGTCTGTCCCGTCAAATTATTTTGGAAGTGTAAATTCGTATCAACAATACGATGCTTTAGTTAAAGAAGGTTACAATCGAGAGATAACAAAGTTGTAAAAAAAAACTGATGATATAACACGGAGTCCCAAAAGCACAGGTCTAAGGCCCGGTCCAAGTCGATGGTCGTCTCACATGGGCCACGTGCCGTTGTGTCAGGGTGGGGCAAGGGTTCGAGGGTTTTCTCAATCTGTGTGAGAAGGTCTTCTTCTTAATGCAATGCCCCGAGGTTGTCTTACCCTCCGCAGGTCGAGTTTTTTTATCTGCAAAAGTTTGTCCTGTCAAATTATTTTGGAAGTGTAAATTCGTATCAACGATACGATACTTTAGTTAAAGAAGGTTACAATCGAGAGATAACAAAGTTGTAAAAAAAAACTGATGATATAACACGGAGTCCCAAAATATGAAGAGAGCCACACCAGTCTCACTTCCTAAAAGAACCTGCCAGGCTGGCAACAAATGGCACAAGTCAGACCAAGCATGCTTTAATGGACAATTGTGAACGCTCAACTTTTCTACTTTGTGATTGGTGATTTTAATGCATGAGGGCTCAGTCCCCGATCCTAAACTTAAATCATCTCTCGTTTGCTTTCACTTTGAGATATGCATTTTCATAAACATAAAACAAATATTGTTGATGGTTTCTAGTATAAAATTAACCTGATGGATTAGTACCAAATCACACTACCACAGAACGGCTTATATGAGACACATCATTTTACATAGATTCTGACGTGAACTGTCTAAATACTTTGCTAGTTATATATCACGGTTTATAAATGGAACCTAGAGAAATACAACTACCTCATATGGTGACCGTCACTGC
Organism: Chloris gayana; assembly: GCA_031894775.1. Lineage (NCBI taxonomy): Eukaryota > Viridiplantae > Streptophyta > Magnoliopsida > Poales > Poaceae > Chloris > Chloris gayana. Next base: position 1,969,561 of record JAUNZO010001189.1, on the reverse strand, counting down.
CAAATTACTAATGGTGGTTCCTTAGTTATCACAACCTGCAGCAATTGTAGTAGCGGATCGCATCATGCCCACTACTGAATTCTTCAATGGAAGTATCACTGCAAAACATTTTTGTAGTAACTTGCTGATGTTAGCAATCTACCACTGGAAATCTCACCCATAAAGTATGTGAAATTAAACATTAGAGCTCTGAAAAACGAAACAACCAGCAATCTCTCTCTCTCTCTCTCTCTCTCTCTCTCTCTCTCTCTCTCTCTCTCTCTCTCTCTCTCTCTCTCTCTCTCTGTGTGTGTGTGTGTGTGCTAGCAGGCTCAGTTTGATACGGATCCCAACAGTAAGGTCGTCAGATTTGCATGCGCTGAAATGCTCAAGGTTGGACAATGAAATTTATGACAGACTGAAGAATAGATACTTTGTTGTTGTCCCAGCAAACCAAATGATTGATCAGCAATGGAGAGCCTTGGTGGAGATGTGGTCCGATCCAAAACATAAGGTAAGCAAGTTCATGATGCTCTATTGATTAATGGCCATATAGTGCATTGAAATCATACAAATGTATCTTAGAAGTGTGAGTTTAACAGACGGAATATCGTGCAAAAGTAAAGTATCAGTAGAGTACAGGGCTCGCGATCATACATTGCACATTTTCATGCCTTGGTAATGAATGACTAATACCACATTTGTTATCATTCATGGTATATTTATATCTTTGATGCCATATGTATACTGATACCATCAAACATATTAATATTTTACAGGTATCAGAAAAATATAAAGATGTTTAGCCCACTGCAATTGATCTTTTTCAAAGACCGACATTGCAGCAAGAAGAAAGGTTTTAGTGAGCCAGCGAAGGATGTTATTGTAAGTATTATTATGATTTTTTTGGCACTTCTTTCTTCTGCTAATTCATTTGTGTACTCTGTTGAGGATGTTACACAGTTAGCTTTCATTTTTTTCTCCATCACTTGCATTGGCGGCATAGAATGTATGGTTATTAGACAGCAGTTCCTCCTAAACCATTGCCAGCCGAATCGCCTTTATTTTCTAACATTTGCTACAGAATTTTTTTCTTTGCCAAACCTGTCTAAGCTTAGGTGAACAAAATATTATCAATAACTTGTGAAGCCTAAGATAATCTTGCTACAATTTTGATTCATTCACTTGTGGGACCTGCTTAGTTGGAAACGAATCCTGCTGCAACTCTATATGAACCAAGCAGATACCTAAGCTGGTCAAACCAGATTAAACTATTGTCATTGTTTTGGAATTGTTTTTGTTTCACTATTGTTTGGGATGCAATCATGCCAAAGTGTACTCTGAAAAACTGAGGTTGCGCTAGTTTGATAAGTAACGGTTAGTGGCCATGTTTAGAAGCGTTCACCTCATAATGGTGATCACTTGAGAAACCGGTGGTTTGGTGACTAGAAGCAATCTGTTTCTTTAGAAATTGGAGGGTCCATTCTTATGTTGTCTCAATTATATTTTCATTCTGGGATTTAATTCTATATAGTCACAAGTACAATGCATTCATATTATTATTAGCATGTGCAGTGGAATAGACGATTGTTGAATTGTAGTAATTACAGTATATAAGGCTGAATTAGAGGGTATCATGGCTGAACCGGAAGAGGAACAAAAACTAGTGTCTCCTACTGCAGCGGTTGTTAAAGTTCTACCAACTTCAACATTTCTTCAAAGAGAAGGCGAGACCGAGGCGCCGAACATGCGTTAGAACTTGAAGCCGAGTTTGACATGGAGAGGCAAAGGTCAACAGCATTGGAAGAGAAAGTTGATGGTCAGAAAGGCACCTTGAAAGACTTAAGGAAGCAGGTTGATGAAGCAGACGACGGTAGGAACAAGTATGCATAGGAGATTGAATAACTTAAGAAGGCACAAGAAGAAATGGATCGTTTCCTTTGTCGTGTATTTGAAAAGCTAGTCTAAATTAATATGTAATTTAGGTTATCTTTTATCAGTGATGATATGTAGTGTTGTGTGTGTGATTGCTATAGATTCTTGGGCAGTCAACCATTGCGTTAAATGATATACGTTGGGGATGAATTAATTTTGTACGGTTGGGTAATATGTAGTGTTGAATGTTACAAATTGGTTGTCCCAAACAATCATTGGGCCACATGATCATATACTATGTCAGACGTGTGCTATATGATTGAATGCAAAAATTGAAGATTAGATAATCTTGCATTATGGGCTCAAAATTTATAGACAAAACTATGGAATCAGGCTGAGACTCCCAAATGGAAAAATGGGCTTTTAAAAAAACTTGGAAAAATGGGCTTTAGTCCATTTAGTTGAGGGAAGAAACTTGGGATCATATTTAATGGAAATTGAGAAGGCCGGGATAGTATGGTCAAAATAACTGGACCAACCTATTTATGATATACGGGAACAGGATAACAATTCTACTGGGCTTGTTAATGTGGCCCATTTTACATATATAGGCCTGGAGGGCAAAAAGGCCGTGAGAGACATTTATGTCGTTATATGTTGCTCAGTGACACGAGGATGCCGTCACAGTTCAGTGACACTTCTCCCTCGGTCATGGATAGAGCTAGAGTAGTAGGTGACCTCCTGTATTTACGTGTTATACGATATCTGATTGACGTACCAGAGCATTGAGATGTACAAATCATGCACGCAAATACTTCTGATGTGTAACAGCCCAACTTGTAAACTGTTCACTCATGTAATAAAAATTCGAATTTCGATGAGTTTCGTTCGAGATTGGACAAGGATTGACATGGTAAGGTTTGATGTTTATTTGGCAAAGCAAAAGTTTGAATTTCCGGCAATCTGGACCGAAACCCACCGCAGCCCACCAGCCTACCCCCTTCCTTGCAGCCCAACGCGGCCCAACCCACCGTGAGCAGTGTCTTCTTCCACCTTTTTCCTTCCGCGCGTGACGCGAGCGCCATCCGGGACGCGTGGCACGAGCTCTTGCAGCCGCCTAGCGTTTCCCACGCCCTACCCGTTCCCACTCCACGCCTCCCCCTACAAAAGCCCCAGCAGCCGCCACCCAAGCCCCCATCCCCTCTACGCCGCCCCCAAGGTGCAAACCCTAGCCGTTCCACCGTCCGCCTCTTCCGTCGCCGTCGGAGATGAAGGTCACGCGGGTGAGTCCCTCCTATCAGCTTGTTCCTCGTGCTTCGCTGGTACCCTTGGTGCTGATATCCGTGTGTTTCGCCCAAGGACGAGGACGAGCGAGGCGCCAGAAGTTTCCCATCGCCAGCAAGTTCGTCGTCGTTCGGCCGTGCTGGTAAAGCTTATCCTTCCTTTCTCTTTGTTCTGCGTTCTCCATCGCACGCCGCATCCGCTTGTTCTCATCCTTGGTCGTCTCCCCTTTGTAGCCTCAGAACGTGCAGGGCGTGGTCACTGCCTAGAGAACCCAAGATCTTCGAGCGCCACCCGTCCGAGAGGCCATCGTCGTCGCCAGTCCGATCCAGACCTCCTCCGCCCGCACCCAAGCCTCCGGAAGGTTCTCGGTGAGTGCGCGCACCGTTTGTCCCTCCTTCCCCCTCGGATTTCCCTTGGTTTGGTAGTCGTCGTCGATTTCTGCCGCCGTGTCACCATGGATGACGGCGAGCTAGCAGTTAGGGGCGACCTCATGTCCTCCTGGTGGGTTGTTGAGCTCGGTAGGTTGTCGGTGAGCCTCGTGCTCGCGTCAATTTGGAAAAAGGAGGAAGTTTGTGAAGGTTTTGTGGAACGCCGGTAATCCGTCGCAGCGGTTTACGCCGTCGGCGATGCTCCGTCATCTTTATGGCTGGGGAAGGGTTCTGTTAGGTGCGCGCGAGCTTGAGCATCGTTTTGGTAGCCTCGGAACCCGGTTTGGTTGAGTACCGGGGTTTTCCCTTTTCGCCCTGCCGCTGCACCATCTCCGATGAGCTCGTGCCGCTGTTGAGAGGCGAGTTGGTGCTCGAGGGTGGTGCCAACTGGTGCACCTTGGGAAGCGCTTCACTCTGGTGTGCGCGGTTTTGGTCAGCGGCGAGCTGTGGTGCCAGGCAGTGGCGATTCTGGCAGCTCCCGTGGTGGCGCTCGGGCGGCACCGCCGGTCTCCTGTAGGCTGCGCAACGTGCTGATGTGGTAGACGATTTGACCACGTGGCAGCCAGCGTGGCAGTGAGGTGGTACCCATGTGGCAGAAGTATTGCCACGTGTTGCTGAGTTGGCAGGTTTGTTGTCCTATGTGGCGCTGACGTGGTGTCCAGTTGGCACTGACGTGGAGTCTACATGGTAGGGAATACTCTATTTTCCCTTTTTCTTGGAATTTCTGAATTTTCATAATTCCTTTAGTCTTTGAAAATTTATATCTTTTTCACGGAGCGTCGGAGAAATACGCGGTCGGTTGCGTTTGATTCGTAGCGACGTACCTACGCGTTGGTGTAGTTGTTAACTATGTTCTAGTATCGTAAATTTTGTCCTTCGTTTCGTTCACCTATTGCCTCGATTTGTGTGCCTAACCCATTCTTCGCGATCCGTGTATCGAGAGATTGTTCAGGAGTTCCCACCGGAGCAGCAGTTTGAGGAGTTTACACCGGAGCAGCCGTACGAGTATCCCGACCCAGCCTAGGACCAGCGTTTCCAAGGCAAGCCGCAATCCTTGACCACTCTTATACCTATTTAATAACTTGCATAATTTGACTCATGCATATAAACTGTTACTTGCACTTGTAGAATTCCTATGCCATACTATGTCTTCCTTGCCACTTGTTTACCATAGGATGTTCTACTCGTTACTACTCGCATGCTTAGTGATGCTTAGGTGCTTAATTGAACCCTACATGATGATTATACCTGTTTTGTGTTAAATATATTGTAGGTGTTTCTTAGGAGTCGAGTTTCTATACTAGATATCATGTAGGTGATTTTACGGAGGCGAGTGTAGGTGATTAGGTGCTGGGGACTTTTGGGGAGTCCCTAATTGGAGAGTGCCTGTTACGGACACGGTGTGTAGGAACTTTGGGCTATAGAGTTCCTATTGTGGTGGTACTTATTGTTGTTGAGACTGTGGTTTGTGGAGAGGGATTGGTGACTCGCCCTGGCAGCTTGAGGACTGGTTCTTGTGCGTATACCTCTCTTGGCTTTACTAGCATACCACGTGACCCGTATGGGCGAGCTGGATCAGGACGCTTAGCGGAGGACTGGCTGGCCCGCCATGGTGTAGAGTTAGTGTTAGTGGGTTTTTGGAGCGTTGTCTCGACCCACGAGTAGAGGATATTCCGCCTGGCCGGTGGTACGCCTTTCACACCTTCAGGACCTTTTGCCGCATTGTAGATAGAGGATCTCAAGCCCGAGGGACGGGCGCCACCGGTCGATGCTTTGTTGATTGATCTTGTGAGTGTTGTTGTGCTTAGACCACGACGGTGGTCCTATGTTTAGTACCTCTTCACGTGGGTACCGATGCTTACTCTCTGTAGAGATATATAATCTATACATATAGCCTAGCCTAAGGATATGGGCACTACCAAGAGAAATCCACTTGATTAGCATTTACTACTTCTCCCTCTCGATAGGTATTTTACTTCCGGCTTCGAGCTGTAGTTCCAGTGGAGGTGTGCTGGACTTAAAATTTGACCCTTACAGGATTGTGTTTTTTTCCTACAAGACCACTTATAAAATTTAACTAATAATAAAATTTGATTTACATAGACTTCAGAAATAATTGCTTTAGGTGCTAGACCTTGTCTATCCTTAAAATATCCAAGCATGCATTCATTGTTGCTAGATAGTTGCGGCTTGCTGAGTACTTTATGTACTCACGGCTTTCCCACTTTGTTTTTGAGACGCTGGTACAGAGGAGCCTACTCGAGCCGTCCGACGGTGTTGACGAGATAGGAGTGACAGTCTCGCTCTGCACTCGAGTTTGCATGTGGATTTGAAGTTCCATCATCGCTTCATCATGTGAGACGCTTCCGCTAGATTTCTTATCATGTTTTCTCATTGGCCTCCGTGCCACGATCATGTACTCTGGATGTTGAGATTTGAGGAAAGAAAATTACACAGGACCCGGGTCCTATACAAATCTGTAGAACCTCATCTATCTTGACGCCACGTGTTAATCACGATCTCAAAGCAACCTCGGCCCGATCCGTTACCAGTCCCGTCTTCGCGCGCTCGTGTTGCCATCATATTAGGTTACGGCGGCAGGAAAGGTCAATCACGTTCTCTCGAGCACACGACGAGATCGACCAGAGGCCTCCCGCTTCGACGCGAAGGAAACAACATATTCGCGTTTGTTATTTGCTGACGCCGTATCCTATAAATCACCATCAAAGCATGGCGGCGGCAATCAATTGAAGTAAGTTTGATTTTCCCACGAAGTAGTCTCTCACGCTTGAATTAATCTTCAGGTTTTTATTTATCAAGCCCACCATTTGATGCAGAGTTTGGATCCAACCACGGGACTCTGTACCACCTACAGGCATGGAGGTGAGTGATATCGATGGCTTTTATGCATGTCATAGAAAGTATAAGATCAGTAAAAGCAAAGACATATTCAGCTGTGCTCTAAAACTGATCCTTATAGGCTCGTTAATTATATGCAAACCTTCTTTGTAGGCTATTCAGCAAAATGCATCATGCGAACAGGTGCCACAGGTTGGCTTAACATTTGAATCTGAGGATGCTGCGTATAGTTTCTACAATTCATATGCACGAAAGATTGGATTTAGTATAAGAAAGTATCATGTTAAGCACAGAGCTGATGGTACTTTAGCTTCTAAGTACATGGTTTGTAGTAATGAAGGTCTCAAGAATAGTAATCCGACACACCCACCAAAGAAAGAGCGTGCTCCAACAAGGTCAGAATGCAAGGCTCGTGTTCAGTTTTTTATTTCCCGAGAACGTATATGGAAGATTCAAAAGGTTGAATTGGCTCACAATCACCCTTTCATGAGTCCTAACAAGACTCATATGCTTAGATCACAACGACGTATGTTACCGGCTGATGAGCATATCATTAGCAAAATGCGAGAAGCAGAAGTTAAACCAGCAGAAATATTTGAGTTTTCTCAACTGTGGTCAGGTGGAGCTGAACACGTGCAATTCTTGCAAATGGATTGCAATAACTTTATTGGTCGTGAGCGAAAAAAATACTTGGAATCACAAGATGCAAAAACTTTGCTGGAATACTTGGAAAACAAACAAGCAGAAGATCCTTCTTTCTTTTATGCTGTGGAGTTCGATCCAGAGAAAGAAGGTCAATTTTGTAACTTCTTTTGGGCAAATGGTCAGGCCATTGCGGATTATGCTTGTTTCGGTGATGTTCTCTGTTTTGATACCACCTTTCAAACAAATAAGTGTGAAATGCCATTTGCTCCTATTATTGGAACGAATCATCACAGGCAAACTATTCTTTTTGGAGCTGCCCTATTATTCAATGAAACTTTAGAATCATTTGCTTGGTTGTTCAAAGTCTTCCTAAAAGCAATGTCTGGGAAGAAACCTGAAACAATTTTTACAGATCAATGTGCTGCAATAGCGAAAGCAATTATGATGGTATTCACTAGCTCAAGTCACCGTCTTTGCCTGTGGCACATTTACCAAAATGCCGGTAAGCACCTAAGCAATGTAATCGCAAAAGATCCTGACTTTTTGACAGATTTCAAAAAAATGTGTGTATGAAGACAAGTCAGTGCAACACTTTGAATTAAGATGGCAAGAGTTGATAGCTACGTACAACCTTCATGAGAATGCTTGGATACAAAACTTGTATAATTCGTGTGAACAGTGGGCTGCGATATTTAGAAATGATTCATTTTGTGCTGACATGACATCTACTCAAAGGAGTGAATGTATGAATAATGTGTTCAAGTAAACATTCCGTAGGAAACTTTTCATTTCAGAAATCTTGGTAGAATATGACAAGTGCATCGCACGTCTTCGGCGTAATGAGCTAGAAGAAAACTATCGATCACGCAATTCAGATCCAGTTCTTTGTATCACTAACTTGCCATTGTTGAAGACAGCTTCTGAATCATATACAAGAAATATGTATTCTGCTTTCCAAGATGAATTTCAGAAACAGTTTACTCTATCATCCACATTGATAAACAATGAGGGGACAATAAGCCTGTACAAAGTCATGGCTATGGATAACAGTGAGGATGAAGCCAGGGTCATCTTTAATTCAGATGATATGAATATATCATGTTCTTGCAAGAAGTACATCAGTCTTGGTATGTGTAGTTTCTCTACAGCTTTCCAATAAATCTTCAATGCAGTTTTTTTATCTCTGATAAATTATAAATATTACAGCATATTATGCAAGAATGTGCTACTAGTATTCAACCAAAACAATATTTTTGACTTACCCCCTCAATATATATTGAATAGATGGACAAAGTATGCAAAAAGAGGCATATATACATGCAGGAAAGGAAGCCAGAGTGGGAACTTAGCGTCACAGAGTACAAATCTTTGTCGGAAAATGATTTCAGTTGCACTGAAATGTGCAGTTTCCAAAGACGTTATCCAGCACTTGGAAAATGGTTTCGAAAAGTTGACTCTAGAAATTGAAAATTTATTAGGCAATATCAGACTGGATGACAATAAATCTCCACAATGTTTTCTTGAATGCACAGAGGAAGTTGCAAAAGAGCGTATATCATTTAGAGCTCCTCCGCATAAAAAAGGTGCACTAGAAAAAAGATCAAGAAATGTCCTTGAGAGAGGAAAGAGAAATCCTGCTAGGAAAACATCAAGGAAAGGTATTTATATCAATTCAATATATATATCTTTGTTGCTTTCTCATAATAACAACAAAGGAATTTAACTTGTCATACCTCTCTGCAGGAGAAGAGCCAAAGAAATCATCAGATGCAAAAGTATCTAGAGATTCACAGATAATTGTAAGATAATCAGGAATTAAGTTTATCTCATCTCATCTGCCAGTTATTTGAGTACCTAAAAAGTCATTGATTTTCTGTAACTTTAATTGGTGCAGGAACCACTAGAATCAAATGTCACTTCTAGTAACACTACTTTATCATTGACAAATACTATCACGCCATTTGTTGGAGAGATGCCCATGTTCTTCCCACCGATCCGAGGGCCTTTTACAAATTTGTTGCTTGGAACTCACAATGAAGCTGCTACATCGGCATCAACTTCTCGTCGTTTAGAATTTGATGAAGATCTCCCGTCCAAATCAACAGTTTAGTGGCAAAAAATCATCATTACTTCAGTTTATTCTCTCTTTTTTTACATAACTTTTGGATTGTTCTGCTATATTGAAATATTTGGCAGCAGTGTAGATTCTGAATGTTTAAAACTTAAGTACACATGTGTTATATTCGTGATTGCTTTCTCTAGTTTGCCATCGTAAAATTGGCTTCCGCAGCTTGACTGCTTTACGGCAGGAACACAGAATCCGTCTACTGGGCCCTGGCAAGAAGAGGAAGATAACGTTAGTGTTACGTGCACGTTTAACATAACGGGGCTGGAAAAAAGGATCGGTCGGGACTGCTTTGAGATCATGATTAACACATGGCGTCAAGATAGATGAGGTCCTACGGATTTGTATAGGACCCGGGTCCTGTGTAATTTTCTTCCGAACAGGAGGGGGATATATTCACCTGGAGGAGCCACCACAAACTGACTAGAGTCTAGCACGGATGTAGGTACCCCTACGCCTTAATCCACCGAAGTCGACATTCACCCAACAACGTGCAAGTCATCGCTGCTGCTGCTTACAGATCCTATGATCACCAGGTGGATTCGGCCCCTGCAGATCTGAGTGTCATCCCCTGCAGATCTGAGTGTCATCGCTAACGCCTTTGCCGATCCGCTGGCCAAGCCTGGAGCTGCGGAGGAGGCCGCCACTCACGCTCGGAACCGTTGAGGACTCATGTCACCCTGAGGGAGAGATGACCGGGAGAGGAGGATGCCTGGGGAGATGTGAGCAAGAGAATAGATGCGCACCATGCCATCTTGGATACGCTGGCCTCCTAAAGCTTCAATCTGGTGACCAACACGGGCCTTGTGTGCAATCTGCCCATGGGTGATGAGCGATCTGCTGCCTTGGTTCATATGGTATAAGTGTTGGGGGAGTATATATTTGGAGTAACCTATGTGGAAACAAAAAAGGAAGGAGAACTTGACATAGATTTCTCACCTTAATTAATCCAAGAAAATTATGGGTCAGTAATTAGATAATTAACCTACGCATACAACCCCGGGTTGACTGGCCAGGTTGGGTGCCTCCGGTGGGTGCATGGGTGGCCTGGGTGCTGAATAAGTTATTCAGTATTCAGATATATATATATATATATATATATATATATATATACATGTACTATTATACATCCGGGTGTAAAATAGCTTATTCTACACCCTGCACCCTAGCTACTCAACCAACCAGCCAAACCAAGCAACCCGACCTGGTCCGACCGCACCAGCCCAAACCCCCCACACGAGTTACCGGGCCCGCACCTCATTCCGGGCGCTACCCGTTAACCCACCTGCTACCCCCGCTCGCATATAAAACGTCTCGATCCCGCCCCGGCCCCACCTTCCGGTCATTTTCGCTTCCACCGCCCACACAACACGCTGTTGCTGGTCGGAGGCGCCCGAGGCGATTCCGGCGAGGCAACGCGGCGTCGAACCTCGGCGAGGCGGCGTCGTCCTCCTCCTTCCCTAGCCCCAGCCGGCGGCGAATCGGGCGAGGCAACGGCCTATGGCGGGTTTCGTGTAACCCTAGTTGTTGCCGACGAGGTGGCGCGGGAGGCGAGTGGAGGCGCGTGTTTGCGACGGATTCCTTTGCGATTCTACTCGTGAGCATCGATTCCCCATCCTCTCTTCTGTAGATATAGAACCACCTCATTTTTTTTGCTAGGGTTTGGGTCAATTTGAGGTGGATTTCCGGTACTATTTGAACGATTTGGTTCGATTTTAGGCGGATTTGGTAAGATTGGCAGGACGAATTTCACGGGGAGCACGCGTGTAGTTGTCGATTTGAGTGGAATTTCAGGTTCCATTTGATGGAATTTAGGGATATACATAATTCACTTTTGAGTGGATTTTCGGATTTGGTATTTTACTGGGAGTAGATTGACGTCCTTGCGACTCTATTCAAATCCTCCCTGTACATCGTGTGAGGCAGGACCTCTCCCATCCACAACTCTCGTCCTGTATCCCGTTTCCCTCATGTTTTGCTGGTGTGGATCCATGATTTTTTGGTGCCTCAGGATTTTGATTTTGCAGGGGTTTGCAGAGCAGCAGCCATGGTGGTTCCTATGTTAGGACCCCTCGCCTCTGTATTTTTAGGTGTGATTTTTGTGGTTGTTCAAATATGAATGGCATTTGAGTACTGTTCTGTTGAATTTGTGGCAGATTTTTTTTTATGGATTTTTGATAATTTGTTCACTAGGAGCATGTAGGTGCTACAAATCGAGTCCTAGGTGTCCGCATTTCATTCCTATTGTGACAGATTATATTATTGATTTATTCTGGATGCAGTTTGGCTAGATAGTGTTGCCGTTATATGTCATTTAACTAAAGTAAAACAGATTCCCCTTTCGGTTGTCCTTTTCTTTAGAACATTTAGTAAATTTGAAGGAATTTTAATTTGCAGATGGTTGATTATGCTTGATCAGATTATCCATTGACTTACACAACCTCGTTGACAAGCTCCGTAGTGGGTGGAATCAAGGGACGTCGTTCGCGGAACCTTACTGCTGCTCCCCATCCGGGATGAGCTGGATAGATGGCCAGACCAATCTCCAGCTAATTGATCCGTCTCTCGGTTGGATGCAAAATTCCTACAGTGAGTAATTCTGGTGCCCCCACTACAGATTTCACTCACTAATTTGCACGGATGATGTATGGATTTGGCTTCCTAGCTTTCTGATTTAGAGGGTAGTATTGCTTTCGAAGTTGTTGGATATTGTTTTGTGGGAATAAGTTGCTTGACGAGCCCATCCCCTTTTTGTGGATTTCTTCAGCTATGCAGGGGAATCTGTTCACGACAATAACAATGGAAGTAGGCATTTAGGTTTCTATTCTGAATTATCAATAATTGATGCATCATGTCCTGAATTTGTCATGTGCATCCTCAGTAAATTTTTTGCCAGTAATTTTCACTTCAGCCAATAATCCTCTGGCTTTATTACTGAATCATTCATTTTGTGTCTCAGTAATTTTTGTGTTTGCTAAAAGAAACAATGGTTAAAAGTTATAGTTGATATGATATTCTGCATATGCACACATGAGTGAAACCATATTCTCTTGAAATTGCTTACTGCTTATTGCAGTCTTATCCATTGTCCTACTACTATCATATTTTAGGACATCTTCCTGAAATAAGCATCTCACCCATTGCTAAAATTCTTACCCATTGTAATGAAATTTCTTATTGCTAAAGGTGATAGTTCTCACATCTTCGTGCTTATTGCCCGGTAATTCCATAAAATCAATTGCTCAATAATTCTTCTGCTAGACCCAACTGTTGGTCTTATTGGACACCCCTGCTATAGTAATTTTGTAAGCTTTACTAGTTTAATAATTTAATAATTGTCTAATCCACATTCAGTAGTTTCCTGACTTTGTTTAATCCTCATTCAGTAATTTCCTCATAATGTCTAATGCTTATTCAACTTCCTGATTATTGCTCAGTAATGTTTTTATAAAAATTGTCCATGAACCAGTAATTTGTTCAACGTGTCTTTTGCCAGCTTTCTATCATACTTTTCAGTTGCTAATAATAGTCCATGAACTTTATCTAGCTTCATATCCAGGTGATAATTTCGAGTCCCCATGCTTCTTTGCCATGCTCATGAATAAGCTGTAAGCTAAGCCACCATCCCATCTGCTAAACTTTTATCTTCAGTAATTTTGTTTTTGCACCGATGAAGTTCACTAGCATTAGGGTCACTTTCCTGAATGGCGCTCAGTAATTTTTGTGTAATGTTACCATGATGAAGCCGACGAACATTTTCATTTTTCTTGGGATGCTAACTAATTTTATCTTTCTCTCGGCTGCTTGGCTGTTTTGTGTTTCGAGGCGGGTTTACCCCCGACCGGTACCGGTTGCATCCGTGAGGCACAACAGACTGCAGTTTCTCATTTGGTATGAATTCCCCGTCCCTCGTCTCCATTTTTGCTTTGTTTTGATGGATGTTGATGCGTGATTTTGATGCCTTGATGTCTTAGTTTGATTTTGTTTGATAGTGATTAGCATTTGTGCATATGCTCATCTCAATTTTTGTGACCAAATGTGTGTTCGAAGGGGCCATTGTTTCGTCGATGGTGAGTCTCTAGTCGGGGAGAAGAAATGGTGGTCCCTATGTGAGCATCCCTTGTTTTAGATAATTGGTGGCACATTGGCACTCTGTATGAACTGGTTAACAGATATGTAGATGCTTGTATTCCCACCATTTGCGCAATCATTATTTTTGTAGCCACTTGTTAAATCACCAATTTTACTTGGTGATTTTGTAAGCTTCAATTATTTATAAGTATTCAGTAATTCTCTTGCAATCTTACTCAGTAATTTTGTAAGTTTCAATAGTTTAACTAATCAGTAATTCTCCTAGTACCTTACTCGGTAATTTTGTAGGCTTCCAGTAATTCGTCTTTTGTGTTACTCGAGTAATTTTGTAAGATTTAAGAATTTAACTTTCATATTTGTGTTATTACATTGCTAAGTAATTTTGTAACATTCAGTGATTTTGTGAGCTTGAATAGTCTAACGATGCAAATATCTCTCACTCAGTAATTTTGTAAGATTTAAGAATTTAATTATTCAATATTTATTTTACTAGCTTGCTCAGTAAGTTTGTGAGCTTGAATAGTTTAACATGTAAATATCTCTCTCATTATTTGTTTGATTGACCATTTTCTCTGTTTGCCCTTAGGATTAATGCCAACTGCTGATACCTAGTAATATCTTTCCAATGCATTACTAATTGAGGTGCCAAATTATAAAAATGTTAATGGTAAATTTTTGCAATAGGAAGCATAGACTGATTTGGGTTTTTAGATTTCTCCATTTTGGAAAATACGATGGCTTTTCATCGTCCCATTTCACTACTCAATTGCAGGAGACAGCAACACTTCCATGTGATTATTTCCTACTATATGTTTTGAACTGTGCATACTTCTCACAGATAAACCACTACATAGATTATTCAGAATTTTCTTTTATTTTTTACTGTACATTTTACCAGACCTGCTTGAGTTAGTTTTTAGTAGTATTCATCTTTTTTCTATAGTATCCATGCAAATTTCATATTTCATTTTCCTTAAATGTTCTCTTCAGATTTAATAAAATTCTTGGTGCATAAAAAATAATGTATTTTTTTTTCTAATTACATATTTGCGGCTTGCATGGTTAGAAAGTAGAGCCAAATTGACCCAACCCCTGATCTTTTTTTGGCCATTTGATGCTTCAGTAATTTTGAATGATTTCGTAGTTTAAAATCATTCAGTAATTCTATACCTATGTGTAACAATTCAGTAATTCTCTTGCCGCAATAGTAATTAATTTTGTAAGTTTCATCAGTAGTTAAATTGTTTAATCATTTAGTAATTCTTCTAGTCGATCCTGTTTCATCGATAGTTCTTTTCTCCCAATGCGAACCTAACGTTTATGCTAATTATCAATAAGTCATTGAAGGAAATATAACTCGAACTATAGAGTGGTCCTTTTATGTAGTTAGCTGAATGAGTGTGTGTTGTAAGAAAGATAGGAATATTTGTTGAAACAATCTTGGTTTCAGTTCAACTTTGATCATCTAAAACTTAAATTGCACATAAAGTATTTATTTATTACACATACTTTTCATTGTAATTTATGACAAAGAATTAAATTTACTTCATTCCGAACTGGGAATTTTCTCCGATTTTCTTTTTACACAACGTTTCGAGCACATTGTGTTCATAATGGATATGATTAGTCATATTTGTTTAAAATATTTCCACAATTCTATTTGGGTAGTTAGTACATAAGATGTATAATCACATATTACATATTACATATTTTGTTCTTGTGCCTCCGAAATTGAAAATCTGTAGGGTTATGTGTTTTTGTAGAAGATGCCTTTAAAATAATTGTTGTCATGTATTACCTATAGAAAAATTTTGTGAAATATGATTTGGTTATTTGTATATTTGTTTTTGAAAATCTGTAGGGTTATGTGCCTTTGTAGAACATGCATTTAAAATAAATTTTGTCATGTATTACCTATAGAAAAATTTTGTGATATATGATCTGGTTATTTGTATATTTGTGTTTTTAAATCTGTACAGTTATGTCTTTGTAGAAGATGCGTTTAAAATAAATTTTGTCATGTACTACCTATAGAAAAATTTTGTGATATATGATCTGGTTATTTGTGTATTTGTTTTTTTTTAATCTGTAGGGTTGTGTCTTTGTAGAAGGTGTCTTTAAAATAAATTTTGAAAACATAATGTACTTTATCCATATGATGGAAAACTATATAATCTTATTTTATATGTAAGTAGAAGTAACTCTCAGATTGCATGTTCGCTTATTTATGCATGCTCGGATTGCCGTAATTTTTTATGCTTCAGTAATTTTGATAGTTGCCTCGGTAATTTTTGTATTGCTGACTATCTATGTTGCCTTCTGTTTTCACCCGAATTGCATCACTAATTCATATTCTGAATTGTCATGCATCCTCAGTAGATTTGAACTTTTTCTTTGCATTTTGATGAAGCTTGACCAGTAAATTTCATGCTCGAGTAATTGTAGTGTATTGCTCGAGTAATTTTTATTTTTGCATTGTTGGTGCTGGTGAGTTGACATGTGCATGCTCGGTAATTTTTCATGCAACGTCATCGTGTTCAATAGTGTCCTGTAATTCCCTTTCTTTTTTTTTTTATTTTCAGGCAGTTGTGAAGGATGGATGCACACAACAAGGAAGATGCTCTCACATGGTAACAAGGAAGCTGCTCTTACACGGTTATTGTTCAGTAGTGTCCTGTAATTTCCTTTCATCGTATTCAGTAGTTCTGTTGTTATCTTACTCAGTAATTTTCTAAACTTCAATTGTTCTATTGTTCAGTAATTATCTTGCTACCTTACACGGTAATTTTGCAAGCTCCAATAATTTGTCATTGTTCAGTAATTCTTCTCCTAGACTCAACTCTTGATCCTCTTTGGCATCTTTGTGTTAGTAATTCTTTAAGGTTGAAAGTTTAATATTCAATAATTCTTTTGCTGTATTGATTCAGTAATTTTGTATGGTTAAATAGTTATAGTTATTAAATAGTCCTTAAATGTTACTCAGTAATTTTTGTAAACTTCTTCTTTGTTTGATTGTACTCGAATGGAGCCCACTACTGTTTTCTGAATTTTTATTTGATCTACACGATTGGCTAGTTAACTAGCTTGCACTAGATTTTGGAAATCCAGTCTTGGGTGCCAGAAGGTTCGAGTAACTCACCATACCATGCTTCGAGTAACTTTTCTCCATTGTAAACCTACTGACATCACAATGAATGATTTGATAACTCAGTGCCTCATGCTTCAATAATTGTTTGACTCTAGTTTCAATTTGTAACAGGACTTCATTTTCTTAATCCTTTATATGTTTGAGAAAGTAATTTTGTTATGCCAGTAATTGGAAGTATTCTCAGTTGTGATATCCTTATATCTAGTGAACCTCCTTAACTATGCTGTTTTGTATATCCAGTAATTTTGTAAAGTTTAATTTTTTTAATTATTTTAATCATTCAGTAATTCTTATGGCACCTTACTGAGTAAATTTGTAAGTTTCAGTAGTTTAATTGTTTGTAAGTTTCAGTAGTTTAATTGTTTAATCATTCAGTTACTCTTCTGCTAGACCCTGCCTCTTGGCCCTCTTGGTCGCTTAGAAGTTGAGTAATTTTGTAAGCTTCAATAATTTTCATTATTTCTCATGCTGCTTGACCCAGTAATTTTTCTGTTACTCAGTAATTTAATGCAGGTAGACGTCTCGAGAGTGTTGTTATGTGGCAGGACATCTCTCTGAACCATGGTCCAACTTATAGGACAACTGACTAGGGCAAGTTCTAAGGTACTAAACAGAGTGTTGGTTGTCCAAGCTATATTGTGTTGGATGTGCCTCTTCTTTATGAATGGTGATTAGTTAGTTGAGTAGCCTGAAAATAGAAATTTGGAAAACTAGTTCTAGATTTGAAGCCAAAATGAGGTAGCGTTGTGCTGAATCTGTGTTGGAGCCGAATTCTATTTTTTGTTTGTGACATTTTTTTGTCTCGCCCGATTGTTGAGCAAGCCTGTAGCATGTCCAATGCTTGGTCATAGGATTCAAAAAATAACTGATTGGGTCAATAACAGAAGCATATTACAATTTTATGTTCATACCAAGATGCATAGCTGGTATTAGGTATACTGCTCCTCTTGGTAGTTTGATGCTTTAGTAATTTTGCAAGATTCGATATTTTAATTATTCAGGAATTAAACTAAACCTAAACCAACCCAGCTTTTTTGTTCGTCTTTGTGGTTTGATGCTTTAGTAATTTTTTGAGAGATTAATTATTCAGTAATTCTCCTTGCACCTTACTCATTAATTTTATCATCAATTTTCATCTTTTAGTAATTCTCCTCTTTATTAGTCAATATTTATCTTGCAACAAATTTTGTAAGATTGAAGAGTTTGATTGTTCAGTAATCTGACATCTTGAAGGAAAAAAATACTGATGGAACTTATGATTAATCGATAATTTTCTTTGCTACCTTCTACAAGTAATTTTGCAAGATTCAATACTTCAGTTATTCAGTAATTAAACTAGACCCAAACCAACCCGGCTTTTTGTTTGTCTTTGTGGTTCAATGCTTCAGTAATTTTGTGAGCTTAGTAATTTTCTTCTTACCTTATTCATTAATTTTGTGAGATTCAGTCGTTTAATTATTGTGTGCTGCAACCATGCAGGTACCCGTGGCAGAACGTGTGATAGATATCAAGATGCACGCCAAGTTGTGTGATGCAACCATGCAGGTGTAGGTTCCATCATTATGGCAGGTTGTAGAAGCTATCCTCATGCCACGTGCAACCATTAAAGTTGCCCCTCAAGATTGAAATATGCTACGGCTAGCTCGTTGTTTAAGCGAAAAACTGTATTTATGTAGATATGTTAATTTCTTGTATCATGGACAATGAATGCAGCCTTCGTTTCTCACGTGTATGATTCATGGGGGGCAGTTCATCCCTTCCGTTGTATTTATGTTGATTTTTTCTTTCTTTCTTTTTTATGATAATATGAAGCCACGATTTGAATGTTTTCTCTAGTGACATGAGGGGCAGTTCATCCCTTCAGTTGTATTTATGTTGATTTTTTTTCTTTCTTTTTTATGATAATATGAAGCCTATGTCCAACGATCTGAATGTTCTCTAGTCACATGCAAGAATGTAAGAATTATATGCTAATAATTATTTTTCTGGCAGTCACTATTTTTCTTTTTGAAAGTTACTTATGCTCCTTTGTGTTAGCAAATCAGTGAGAATAAGTTGAGCCTAATGGCCTGATCATCTTTTGCAACACTAAGAAACAAATAACTAACTTCCCATAGCCTGAAATTTGAACAAAATAACTGCAAGAACACATATAGGTAAAATTACTACGTCAAAAATTATTGGTAACTGTTAGTAATTTTCCTATACTCAAGGTAGATTTGTTCAGTAATAACTAACATTGAATGATGAGAGTAGCATTCTTTATTTGCATTTCCTACTTGTGACAGGTTAGCACAACTGAAGTTGAGCCGCGGCTATCGACATTTCCCTCGGTATTTCCCACCAGTAATTCATGCCACACTCATTCAGTAATTTTTTACTTCATTCATTCAGTAATTTTCAAACCTTTAGTTGTCTTCAGTCTTCACTAATTCATTCCACTTTTTCAGAAACTTTTATTCCATTCATTCAGTAATTTTTTATCCCATTCATCCAGTAATTTTCAAACCACATGGCTGAGACACGTGGCCTAAACCTTTAGTTGTCTTCAGTAATTCATTCTACTTTTTCAGACATTTTTATTCCATTCATTTAGTACTTTTGCGACATACATGGCTGTAAACTTTTGTTGTTGTATTCCTTTCACAAAATGGATTATGCCAATGCTCACTTGACAGCACATATAAGCCACATCTACATGTTCTCAATGTACATATAATGTAGCGCGCGGTTGTTCCTCCTCCACAACCTTGCAAAACAGGGAAAGAAAATTCAAAATCTATTGCCAATCTCTTGGAATATTGTCCACTCCAAACCATTTTAGTATCAAAATCCGCAGCCCAACAATCGAACTACCTTGCAATTTCTCTCCTATCTCCAAAGTGGAAAAGCTCAAGATTGGAAGAAGAAAAAAGGTGGCCTCTCCTGGACAAACGGACTATCTTTTTCCTCGTCTATGATTGGAGTAGCAGCCGGCTTGCCTTCCTCACCTGCTCTAGCTTTCCAAAACGAAAATGGAAGTAAAAGTTTTCTTCAGTAGTGATAGTCCCCCATCATATTGGAAACATGGAGAGGTACTTAAGGCTCCATTGAACTCCATGGAAGGCTCCATTGAACTCCATGGATAGCTTTCTTGATTATAGACGCATCACCATCTTTTTGGGAAGATGATTTGGCACTCTACAAAAGGAAAAATAAAACATACAAAAGAATCACAGAGCTGCCAAGCATGACATGAGACGGTAAAACTATAGTACAGAAAGTTGTTTACATTTGGAGGCATCCAAAAAACTAACAAATCTCTATCATGAGATGCTACAAATTGCATGTCTTGAAATTATTAAGAGGACTCCGAAGTTTCGCCACAACAAAGCAAGTCCATGCGTAATAATTTAGATACCGAGATTCAGCAATTCTCTTAAATATGAGATCCTCAAGCAAATTAGTGACATACCTATTTTTTTCTATAAGGCATCAAGTATTGGTGACTGAACTATCCGCTTTAATACTTTTCAAGTGCATCTAGGAAATTATGAGAAAAATTCCTATAAGAAAACAGACAAGCCATTGAACTAATTTACTCAGTAATTTGCCTGACTGACATGCAGTCCTTGCGGGTCCTGGCCGGTGAGGAGAGGCACACATGGGGAGCTCATTGCTCACGAGGACAAAGTGCGGCAAGGGAGCTCCAGAACGCCACACCGGGTGATGTGCTTTCAGTATTTTTTGCGAATGCCGCTGAGGATCAAAAAATCACGACAAGATCGAAGATGAGGAAATATGTGGCAGAGACTGAGATTGTCGCTCCCGCGACGAGCTGCAGGAGGCACGGTGGCGGTCTTATGGTTGACTCGACTGGGCAGGCCTTGGGTCACTGCTCCCGTGCCGAGGGAAGAAGACTGGCTGGGCAGTGCGGCAGCAGGACGGGCTGGAGCGCCGCAGCACCGCGGCAGTGCTCAGGTTGTCATTTCCGCGTTGACGAGGTACGCTTCTCCAATCGGGTTGGGCTCGCCGCTCTCACAGCATGGAGGAAGCGCGGTTGTGACAGATCGGGGCCGCGGTGGAGGAAGCGCTGCAGCTAGCTTGGGGAAGGCGCACTAGGGTGGGGCTCGCCGCTCCCGCGGCGGTGAGGAAGTGCGGCAGGTGGCTCGGGGCGCTGGGTCGGGGCTCGACGGTCCCGCGGCGGCGGATCTCGTGGTCACTGCTACCGCAGCTCGGATTGGTGTTGTGCGCACCAGGATTTGGTAGCTCCATTCGGGTCGGGGAGGAGGTGGACTGCGGACCCGGTAAGGGCGAGTGGGTTTGGTCAGGGGCGGGACGGTTCGCTCGGTGGGTCTGGTTTGGGTGCAGGGTGTAGAATAGCTTATTCTACACCCGGGTGTAGAATAGCTTATTCTACACCCGGGTGTAGAATAGTTCTACCGTATATATATATATATATATATATATATATATATATATACTAGCAGTGTGCCCGTGCGTTGTTACGGACATAAATTTTAATAAATATATAGAGAACAATTATAACTAATGGTGGAAATATGAAACTGGACAAGGCATGTATTCAGACTGTCATTTGTCTACCATCTGAAATTAATTGTTACCCTTTTCAAAAGGAAAAAATCTAGCTTACTCCCTCAAAATATAGCTAAAGATTAAATAACCCTCCCTATGAACTATTTATTGGTTTAGTTGAAGCCTAGAATAGTACGATTTGGCTTATTTTACACCCTAATATACTTTATCTTTTTGTCTGTTCACACATAAGTGTTGTCTCGAGGTATAATTTTATAGGATGTTAGCTTGAGTGGAGTAATTTGGACTGTCATTTTTATTCAAAAAGAGTGACAGCTATAGAAAGCAAAATTACAGTGGAAGCTACCAAAAAAGGGAGACATGAAAGAAGGATAAACACAAGAGATTTGTAGTACTACTATGTTCTAAGCAGTAAGGAAGTCAGTGACAGGATGCCAGGAACACTTTGAAGCTAGCTTAAGCACAACAGAATGAAAAAAATGAACAATGGTTACATGTGGCAATTTCTTTTTTGCTTTACAACCTTAGGCAAAGTCACATCTTTCTTCCACTTCCTTAAGCAAATATATTCAATTTTCTCTGCATGCACTAAGAACTGCATTTCATGGGCATACCAATGTATAAGCAGTGTCATGTACACTAATCAATTATATGCAAATATGCAATCACAGTAATAGGTGGGGCGGTGATAAGAAATAATGTGGGTGGGTTGCTGGGAAAAGTTGACTGTATGCAAAATTTTGGGCATCTGTTCTCATTCCATAATAATATATCTAATCACTGGCCATTGTAGGCTCAAATATAATGTTAGCACGATCCTGCTCAACTCGACACATCTTTCAGTGATTGTCCCATTTCCACTTCTTGATTCCCCAAAGAAATTTGCTTAAGCATGCCACTATAACTCTTAATCATAAAGCCTCCATTGTTATCGGCCTTCTCAATGTTATCTCCCTAGATTGAAGTCCCATATCTGCCAAGTAAAACACAAACAATGATGAGCCTTTACTTGTACAAGCACACTCCAAATTTGAAAAATAAAAAGTTGTCAATTTTGTAGAATCTGCATCCAGTTAAGCAAGCAGAGTAATCTGATGAAGATCTAGACTACATCTAGTTTGAACTGAGCAACGTGATCAAGTAAATTGAGTGAGTCCAGTTAACAACTTTGAAGGTGCAGCAACTACCTTCCTATATCTTGTTCTCCAGGCAAAATCTTTTCCAGCCTGATCCCTTTATTTAGCCGTAGGTGTTAGCTATGTTGAAAGATACAGGACAAGATTATGTATTATCCATCAATGTTTTGAGTGTGATTTCGCATGCTCCAAATAGACTAACTGTGGAGCAAAAGGCCAATTTCGTAGCCTGCATTTTTTTAGCACAATTGTTAGTTTCAGTAAGAGTGACCATTTCTGAAAAATAATCATAAGTACTACTTATGTAAATGTTGAAGATCAAGCGTTCTAGGTACGACATGGCTTCCCAGTGGTGTTTCCTGAGTATACAAGCACCACACTCTAGGTAATTTGAACAGGTTTGATTTTTTTTCTTTTATTTCAGTGGTCTAAACTATTAATATGAGGTTTTACATATTTCCACCATTTAACTTAACAAATTGCGCACTTAATCAAAAGGAGCAAAATTAAATAACCGGAATTGATGATGTATGCTATTTACTGTTGTAGTTAGATGATAGTCAGAACCTACCCTTGGATCTAAAATCTGCTAATCTTGCTTTGTGTGACAATTAAAGTCAGAACCTACCCTTGGATCTAAAATCTGCTAATATTTCTTTGTGTGACAATTCAAGTCAGAACCTACCCTTGGATCTAAAATCTGCTAATATTGCTTTGTGTGACAATTAAAGTGTGCTAATCAATTAACTGATATGACAACAAGAGAAAAAAAGACAGTAGAGCTCACAAGGTAGGATTTAACACATTCCTTGTGGTTTTACTTTACCATAAAGCCAAGGCTGTAGACAACCAGCTCTCTTAATCAATACAGTTCAAAATCCCAATAATAAAAACAAATTGAATATTTTAAATTTTTAAGAGAATTCTAATAGTTACTTCACAAAGTTGCAAAATAAAAATCATAAGGCTTCTTCAGCTGAAAACAACAACAACAAAGCCTTTTATCCCAAGCAAGTTGAGTTAGCCTAGAGATGAAACCCATAGGAAATACCAAAAGGAGAGATCCAGAAGGAACACAAGATGCAAAATAATGCACATGCGTAGCTGGGTTGATAGCGGAACCCAATGTTGCGATTTGTCTCCACCAAAACATTCTACTTATTCTAAAAGTTAAAATATAGAAAAGCTAAAATGATATGATCAATAATTGCAAACATGAGAAATCTGGACTTGCTCCTCTTGATTCAATAACATTTTCATTTTGTTATGTCCAGGTAATCATTGTAAATTTAGGTTTATTAGGGATTCTAGTGCAGCTCCTCAATGAGCATTTGAGAGACCAAGTATACCACCAACGCTACTGTTATTTCTTCTACACTTCTCTCATGGGAAGAATCCTATTGCACAAATGTGTGAATGGCAAAAATAGTCCAAGCAAAAACCACCAATGAGTCAACATAATCGTATATGCATTCCAGATATATAAGAAAAAACTGTGATTGCACTAAGTTCTGCCCTGCATGTTTTCAGAGTAACACAGACATAAATATACAAAATTACGTTGTTTACTTTACACAAGTGTATAACTGGGAAATAAGTTTTTATGTTTTTATTCTTTATTTTGAACCCACAAATTATTGGTCACCCTCATTTCATTGGCAACAGGCAGAGAAATTAAAATGTGAATTGCAGTCCACTAACCAGAAGAGATAATTGAAGAGGATCACAAGACGCTCCAATTAGCTTTCAGCTACCTGAGTATTTAGTAACACATTAATTCAACTTTTCATGTCTTCATTAAAAACATGTAGGATCGAGGAAGTATGTCGAGGAGACCTGAAAATAATACAAAAGCGATTATCAAATATAAGCTATGTAACCTTTACCGAAGTGCTACACATGTTATATATTTATACTATAGTAAATAGGTGGAAAGGCCTATAATGGTTTGATACAAATGGATATAATGGTTTGATATATTGGGTTTCAGAAAATCATTATAGGCTAAGAAGTAGCCTGTAAACCATGTTATAGTTTGGGTACCAGCACTGGACACCAGTAAACTGACAGATGTAACCCTCGGTGTTGTTCTCAAAATTCCACGAGGATTTCAGTATGCCCTGGGAATCCATCACAGATTGTTGTACGGTCTTCAGGCACAGGATATCAAGATCAGAAGCAAAACAAAATGATGAGCAGCTCCAAAGCAGCAGCCAGAGTAGGAACTACAGAATGTATATTCACACCCAATATTCTTTTTATTAGCACAACATATGCTTATCAGTTAGCTATACATTTGCATCTGCAGAAAGAATACCAATCAGAAAAAGTGAAACACAGACCTAATCAAGGTAATATGCAATCTATACCTTTCAAACTATTCATCCAAAACCTGAGCATTGAAACAACTACATGCAGGAACAAATCACCTTATGACGTGTGTACAAGAATAAAGTATTCTAGTGCAAGGTGATAAGATAGTAATAAGTTTTGTCAAATCTGAATTTCATATATTGACTACACTATCTAGAACAGCTAATTATCCGCACGGAACTCTGAATGATAGTGCCCTAGTTCTGCACTTTTTTACACCAATTTAGCATACAAAAATCAACTCAATCTCATTAACAGTGAGTCCCCTCTCTACTGCTGTCAGATCAGAAGAAGAAGAAAAAACAAAAAGGGAGTATTTGATAATTCTGTGTGATTTGTTTGCTTTGTTACCCGGCCTTGAGTTTTTAGCCAAGAGAAAGAGTTTTGCCAATACTCAGAGCCTCCACAGGAGGGCGAGTACACCTTTGCTTTGCATCTGCTAAACGCACACCATAGATCTGAATTGATTGACACCACGTAGCAACATATTATATCTATCAGAAAAAAAGAGCAACACTATACCCACAATTGCCATCCAGATGGTATGAACATGACGTGTCATTCTAGCACTAAACTAAGTATAAAAACTCAATCTAAATTACTACAACTGTGTATGTTTCCCATGGCTCCAAAAACATGAATATCCACAATGATAACATAAGACATATAGATCTAGCATTTCATCAGAAACAGAAGGGGTGGAAACCATAAAATGATGGTTTTGGTTGAAATGGTGTATGTTATTTGTTCTTAAACTACTGTAATGCTTTGGAACACCATCATTGAGTCAATATGCATGTTATGCAATCGCCTGGCATTATAGTCAAGCAAACATTGATACTTGATTTCTCGAAAAGCCATGTAGTATAGTTAGCATGAAGTAAATAGAAGACACATCTCTTCTGTAAGTATTTAATCAAACAATATAGGGTCATTGGATACTTAACATATATTTGCAGATATGCAATGAAAGTTGTAAAAGGCATATTTTGTAGCAGCTAAACAGTGGCAGGAACAACCATTTCCTCTGAATAATATTGCCAAGTAAAATAAATTGTGGCACCCAAGTATACCTTAGTTTAGGAGGTTCCTCTTCTACATCAACAACTTTTGGCCCTTCGGAAGAAATACCATTCTTATTTTGCAAGTCAGAATTAGATGAAGGTAACTCTTCTCTATTTGGCGATACCGAATTTTCTTTTTTGTTGTCTGCAACCTTACAACTTGCTAGTAATACCGGTCAAACAATATCAAGTGTAGGTACATTCTTTTTAGGCAGCAAGTTTCTTCAAGCCTCAGAGATCGGAAAAGTTTCTTCAAGCGTTTCACTAATGGCTGCAAGTTTTTAAATGTAATGAGCTATCTTAAATTAGGACAAGTGGCATGCAATAATCCAAAAGAGCACCCAAAGAAAACAAAAGGTTGAATATACAATCATACAAAGAGCATGGAGCACTGCAGGGGACACATTGCAAATCAATATTCTACTTTCGATGCCATAGAAAAAGTTGTAGAGGGTTAAGAAGCTTTATCATTTTTTTATTACTGTTATTATTATTTTTTTCAATTGCTGCTCTACCACACAGAAAATCTGGCAGAACCGTCCTGCAGACCTAGCTAGAACACACGATTAGTAGTTTATCTGCTACCTTAAGGCATCAAAAACTTAATATGAATGCATTATATAAATGTGATGACGCATTGTAAAGAAACGCAGGATTCTGTTCGGACATAATATCTGGCACTCCCTGATAGTGAAACATGGCATTCTCCCTCAGCTTAGTGCTACTGAAAGCATTCACTCAAAATGTCCCCATATAAACTCAAATAATCACAAACTATTGTTTACAGGTTGTAGCTCTGTATGCATCCTATTTGGACTGAGCTACCATGAATTGCCAAAACTTTAGAGCCAACGCGCCACTATTCAATATTCATGGAGGAGACGGCATCGCCTGAAGTAGGGGTCAAAGGGGATGGAGTTGTCGTACCTCGTGTTGCCTGCCATGGCGAGCGCCTGCCGTACCTCGTGTTGCCTGCCAGGGTGAGCACCTTAGTCCTCCTCGTCTCGTCGCGGGGTGGAAAAGGATGTGGCACCAACGGCGACGGCTGGAGAAACCCTAGCCGACGGAGCTTCACTGCCCTGCCCCATCCCGTCGTAGCTGCACCACGCCGCCGCTGCGCTCCGTCCCAGTCACGACCTCTTCCCCGACGGCGGCATTGCGCGGCGGCCGCAATCTCCTCCCTGGCGGCAGATCTGCACAGAGGCGGTTGCGCGCAGCCTTCTCCTCCCGCCCGCTCGACCTCCCCAGCAGCGACCTCCTCCCCGACGGCGACATTGTGCGGCGGACACAACCTCCTGCCCTGGCAGCGGATCTGCATAGAGGTGGCTGCGCGACCTTCTTCCCCGCCCCGTCGTCGTGGTGCCCTGCCTCGGCCGCGGCCTCCTCCCCCGATGGCAGATCGTCAAGGGGCCACTCGAGAAGGCCGAACTCGCGGGCCTGGCTGCGAAAGCCATTGCCGCCGCTGCTGCTCGTCCACCGTGGCCATCCCTGCGTGCGGCACCGGAGAGGTGGGCCATTGCCTTGTTGCGGCGGGACAGAAGACCGAGACGCAGAACCGAGACCACCGACGGGTTTTACGTCGCAAAGCGTAGACCAACTCATCAGAATTATTATATTGGGTATATATATATATAAGTTATAGTTTTAATTTATATTGTGTGTGGCATCAGAGACAGGTTATAATTGAGAAGTTAAGGTATTTAAATTCAGAAGTGAATACTGGAAAAATTATAAGCACAAAAGAAAATATCAATATAAGGTACAGAATTAATTCCTCCGAAGAACATACTTGGCATAGCTCTCAAAGTCAATTGAATTTGCTTGTTGATCTAATACATAATTTTTATATAACTTGGGAAAAAAGGCAGGACGAATTAGATATAAAATTTGAAAGGTTATATAAAGATCATAAGCATATTGAAGAAGAAATTTCTGGTCTACAGAATAAATTAAATTTGGTATTACAAATATTAGAAGAAGGAAGGAAAGAACAGAATAAATATTGTCAAAATAGTGACTATATTAAAGAAGAGGTGTCTTTGATTTATAGGAAGTTAGAATCCAAAAGAGTTATAATAGAACAAAAAGAAATTAAGATTCAAGAAGAAGATTCTAAAGAAATTTTAAGACAAAATAACCGTATTTTTCAGCTTTTAACACAAATATTAGACAAGGTTAATATTACGAATACTTGGAAAAGAAGTTGTGCCAGTCTCAAATATAGTAGGCTGCCCCACTACATCTTTAAATTCAGATAAATGGACCTATCTAAAGTTACCTGTAGAGGAGACCAATCCCTTCAAATAGTAAATAAAGATTTAAAACCCTTAACCTTAATGGATAGGCTAAGAGGTAAAAGTAAAGATATTGAGAATCTAGAAGAAATTGATTATAGTAGAAGACATAGCATCTCAGAATACATGGAAATATCTGATATAGATTTAGAAATGAGATATTATGAAGACAAATTAAAACAAATAAATGTAGAATATAGTACTTCTATGTTACATGAATGGCCAAATATTAGAGAAAAGGAAGTTTATTTTTATAGGCAATTGGCAAGACTAAGAAAATTAAAGAAAGAAAAGGAAAATTCTTTAGCATACTTAGAAAATAAGAAAGAAGTTAAATTATCTATTAAAAATAAGAAAGAATATGTTTATAATAAAAAAGAATTAGAAAATAAAAATAAGAATAAGTGTCAAGAAAATATTAAGACAATAAGTGAAGAAGAACAGTGGGAAATAAATGAGAAGCTGTTATCGGATAGTTATGAAGAAGTAGAAAAAGATTTAGTAGAAGAAGAAATTAGTAAGCAGCAAGAAAAAACTAAAGATTTAATATCTAATGAAAAGCAACCAAATAATAATAATGAAGATAATAATAATCTTATAAATCCATTTAATAATATAAGGTTGCATACTTTAAAAAATGAAATAGACAATGAGCAAAAGGAAGAAAATAATAATTTTATAAACTCACTAGATGATATTGGGTTACAAAATTTAGACAATGCTATGGAAGCAATGGATATAAGTGGAATAGACAAAAAAAGAAAATATGGTGAAGACTTTTCAAATAGTGATAAAGAACAAGAAAGACCCACTAGAGCAGCGAGGAACATGGCCACCTCCAAAAGAAGAATTTCCATATAATTACATCCCAGGACAATATGCATATATGGGTGCTAAGAAACGAAATTTTGAAAAACCAGTAAAATTTCAAGATTATAAGAGCGAAGGAGCAATATTAAATTTATCTGCATATGATCCAATAGATTGGCCAAATGTACTTAGCATATGGAAAGGATTGATAGTTCAAAAATATATACAGAATCAGCATAACATAGGAAATAGAGTAGAAGACATGATAACATATCTAGAAACATTTTTAGGAGAAGCAGTGAAAGTTTTATGGCAACAATGGATAGAAGCTTGTCCAGAAAAATATGAAGAATTAAAAAGAGCAGGAACCAATCCTTATAATTTTGCAAATATAATATCACATCTTATTATAGTCGAAGACCCGAATTAGGGAATACTGCATTGCAAAATGAAAGGCTAAGGGAAATAGAAAAATTAACATTAACAAGTTGGAAAGGAATAAAACAATTTTCTCAACACTATTTATATAATGCTACCACTGCTAAACAAGGATTTAATCAAGGAGTAGTAGAAAGATATTTCAATAAATTACCAGATCCTTTAGGTAGTATAATTTTTGAAGAATATAAAAAAGAAACGCAAGGGCAAATTATGAATATATCTCAAGCTATAACATTTGTATTTAAGCAACTAAGAAAAATATGTACCAATATACAAGCTCAAAGATCTATGAAACATTCGGATTATAATTTTTGCAATAATATAGTCCAAATACCATTAACATATGGTGAAGAAAGACATAGAAATAAGAAGTTTAAACAACCTCATAGAAGGTATAATAATCCTAGAACAAAGAAAAGGTATTTTCTAAGAAGATCTGATAATAGACCTCCATTTTTACATAAAAGAAATGTAAGACGTTATAATCCCGGAAAGAATTATGATAAGACATGTAGATGTTTTATATGCAATTCACCAGACCATCTAAGCAAAACCTGTCCTAATAAAGATCAGAAAAGATACTCTAGTAAATATGAAGAACAAGAAAAGGTTTTTATAGTTGATAGTGTAAACGAGAATATCTTAATGTGTGATGATGAAATTAAAGATGATGAATCTATATATTCCATTATAGAAACAGATGAAATAGAAAACATTGAATCAGAATATGAATCAAGTGATGATGAGCCAGATTTAATAGAAGAATTAGCAGGTCTAAAAATAGAAATGATGAATCAAGCGAGAATGTGAACATGATTGGATAAGAGGAAAAGGAGATTTTAATATAAAGTGTGCATTTTGCATATATTATCCAAGTCAAGATAAAAGAGCCACCTGTAGTAAATGTCTTAGACAAACATGTATTGAATGTCTAAAAATAAAGAATCAAGATTGGAGGCAAGAAATAGAAATTGAACCAGAAGATAAAATTTTATCCAGTAGAGTCAGAATACTAGAAAATAGAATAAATAAACTAGAAGAAGAATTAGAAGGTTTGCAAATAAAGCTTAGCAATAAAATAATAGAAGAAAATAAAAACATAGAAAATACTGAATATATGGAACAGATGTTACCTATAAAGGATCAAATATGGAGAAATCAATTATCCACTCTTACTAAACACTCTTTTGCTAATTTTATTGCAGACTCTATTCAAAATACATCCACCATGTGTGAGAAGATTTTAAAAGAAGGAATATCATATCAAGAGCATATATGCATAAATTGCAAAAGAACCTTCAAGATCACCCAGTCTCGGGAAATATCATAAAAGAATTTTATAACAATACCCCTTACGAATCACTCATTCCCAGAATAAGTTTCAAGACAGATCGGACTTTATCTTATTTCACTCAAGATATCAAGAATATTATCTGGGAAAAATACTATGAAAGACAAATGAAGACTTTCCTTGATATTCAAGAATATCTCAAGGATATTTATATGAGGAAAATAACTCATCCAGGAATAAGAGTAGAAACCTATACTTTTCCACTACTTTACCTGGATGATAAACTAATCATTCATTCTCATCACAAGTTTATAATCCTCGGAGCTAATATAGACCTTATGCAATTCCATAAAATATCCATCGATCAATCCAAAAATATCTCTTTGCAAACATTGATAGATCAAGGTCCGGTCCATTGTATCTATGGATCCTTGGAAGAAATTCTTCATTCAGACCTTGGCAAAGCTACAAAAGAAGGATGTAGAAGGTTATCACATATCAAAGGAAGATATAAAATCATATTCTACTCTTCTCCACCAAAGTTCAATTCACCAGTCAGACCAGCAACACATGATATCTATATTACAAAGGGACATTATACTTTCCCAAAATCTCGGTCTACAGAATGGCCCGAAGAATATGATGAATTATTTGCCAAGAAGACAAATCATAATAATTGGGCAATGTTCGTGAAGCTAAAGAATTGGAAGGAGCTATTAAATTCAATCCATCATATTATATGATATTCCGAATTGCATAACTCGAATCTTTATTTACGGATATGGTTCAAGTTATTCACGAATAACTAAAGGAATAGGAAGACTTATAAAGCCTATTTTAGGCAAAGAAAATAATCTCGAGAAAGGAATATCGAGAATTCTTTTCATGGTACGAAGTATGGCAGCCGAGATGATATTGATAATGATGAAACATTTGATGATGAATAAATATTAAATAATTTAAAAAAAATATCACCAGCATGGAAAGAAGATATAAAGAAACAAGTCTTGAAAGAAATGAAGAAAGCATATGAAGATAAATTTAAAGAAATAAAGAAAGAATATGATGAGAAATTTGAAGAAGCAAAGAAGGTATACGATGATAAATTTGTGAATACATTTTTAGACGAATATCTTATGGATATTGGTAGACATAGGCAACCCCAGAATCTGATCCACCAAAAATATCAAGAAAGATGTTGGAATATTATTAATACTCTCAAAAAGAACTAATATACAAAAATATTATTCAAGACTTTGCATAAGTACTCAAGAAGATTTGAATAATTTTCGGACAAATATTATTGGGAGCCATACTCTCAAGTCGGAAGCGTGGTGTGACCCGTACAACGACATTTGAGAGTGCTACTCTCAAGTCGGAAGCGTGGTGAGACCCGTATATGTACGAAGAAGAGGACCCGAAGTCTTCGCCATTTAATTCGAATAAATGCGAAGCGCAGCACAAAGAGTCGCTTGCATATCCTAAGTAAGGTTGTGGCTGCATTTGCTAAGCAAGATTATGGCTTGCATGATCGGTGCACGTTCCGGAAGACTCAAGCAAAGGAGCATATCATAAAAGACGACAAGGACGCCAGCTCTTGTCCTTTTACTCACCAGCTCATGTCCTTTGCCACGAAGTGAAGGACACCGGCTCATGTCCTTTGACACGGGATTGAAGGACATTACGTGCGCTAAATAAACGAGGATGGAAGGACGGCAAGCGCGGCTATAAAAGGAGACGTCGGGCTTCGGAAGAACATCATCGAAACATCGAAACATCGAAACATCGAACATCGAAACCGGAAGCGAGCGAAGCACCACCGGAATTCGTCGCGGCTCTTCCACCTCCTTAGTAGGAGTAGTCCACTTGTAAAATAGAGAGTGTAATCCATTGTAAGATATCGCCTGCAAGGTAATTTTTCCTTTGTGTGCTTAAGCTCTTGGGGGTTCCCGAAAGGGAAAGCCATATGTAAGCTATGTTTGTGAAAATGAAGTAGTCTTGTCTTTGAAAATCCCTCGGTTTTCCGGTTCTTTCATGTGGGACGAGTTTTTATGCAAGGGACCCTATAGGAGAAACCTCTGTTTCGGCCTGCTCTTTTAGCCGGAGTTGTGGCGCTGTGTAGAGCCTTGGGGCCGGTGAGAAGTGTTCCCTTCGGGTGGAACTACCGGGAGACGATAAGAACCTGTCACATGTGCTAGCGACCAGGGAGCCTATGGGAAAGGCTTTGCTATTTCTGAAACAAACTAGCGATAAGTATGGTGAGTACCGAGTAGGATTTTTACCACCGAGTTTTTGTTCGGATAGGCGATCTGTTTGGCCTTGCCAGCCGAAAGAACGGTCCTGAATAACGAATATACGTGAAGAATGTGTCGCTTTCGTCGAATAGTAGCAAGATTAGACTAATATAATCGTAGTGTTAATCAGCGAGAGGTCGCTTTACGTGAATAATACTGAAATCATTCCTCCCACCGAACCTGCCGGTTAGTGGGTTGGTCTTGTAGAAATCCCGAATTTGAATAGTAACCCGAATTTGAATAGTAACCCGAATTTGAATAGTAACCCGAACTTGAATATAAGTATAAATATCCCGGAGTAGTTTTAAGTCATAGCTTTAATTTATATTGTGTGTGGTATCACACACAATATAAATTAATGCTACGACCTTAAAACTACTCCAGGATATTTATACTTATATTCAAGTTCGGGTTACTATTTAAATTCGGGTTACTATTCAAATTCGAGTTACTATTCAAATTCAGGTTACTATTCAAATTCGGGTTTTCTACAGCACCAACCCACTAACCGGCAGGTTCGGTGGGAGGAATGATTTCAGTACTATTCACGAAGCGACCCTCGCTGATTAACACTACGATTATATTAGTCTAATCTTGCTACTATTCGACGAAAGCGACACCTTCTTCACGTATATTCGTTATTCGAGACCGTTCTTTCGGCTGGCGAGGCCAAACAGACGCCTATCCGAACAAAAACTCGATGGTAAAAATCCTGCTCGGTACTCACCATACTTATCGCTAGTTTGTCTCGAAATAGCAAAACCTTTCCCATAGGCTCCCGGTCGCTAGCACATGTGACAGGTTCTTATCGTCTCCCGAGCGATTCCACCCGAAGGAACACTTCTCACCGGCCCCAAGGCTCTACACAGCGCCACAACTCCGGCTAAAGAGCGAGGCCGAAGCAGAGGTTTCGCTATAGGGTCCCTAGCATAAGAACTCGTCCCACATGAAAGAACCGGAAAACCGAGGATTTTCAAACACGAGCACTACTTCATTTTCACAAACATAACTTACATATGGCTTTCCCTTTCGGGAACCCCAAGCGCTTAAGCACACAAAGGAAAATTACCTTGCGGCGATATCTTACAATGGATTACACTCTCTATTTTACAAGTGGACTACTCCTACTAAGGAGGTGGAAGAGCTGCGACGAATTCAGTGGTGCTTCGCTCGCTTCCGGTTTCGATGTTCCGATGTTTCGATGTTCCGATGTTTTTCTTCCGAAGCTCGACGTCTCCTTTTATAGCCGCGCATGCCGTCCTTCCATCCTGTTTATTTAGCGCACGTAATGTCCTTCAATCCTGTGTCAAAGGACATGAGCTGGTGTCCTTCACTTCGTGGCAAAGGACATGAGCTGGTGAGTAAAAGGACAAGAGCTGGCGTCCTTGTCGTCTTTTATGATATGCTCCTTTGCTTGAGTCTTCCGGAGCGTGCACCGATCATGCAGGCCATAATCTTTCTTAGCAAATGCAGCCACAACCTTACTTAGGATATGCGAGCGACTTTTTGTGCTGCGCTTCGATATTTATTCGAATTAAATGGCGAAGACTTCGGTCCTCTTCTTCGTACGTATACGGGTCTCACCACGCTTCCGACTTGAGAGTAGCACTCTCAAATGTCGTTATACGGGTCACACCACGCTTCCAACTTGAGAGTATGGCTCTCAATAATATTTGTCTAAAAATTATTCAAATCTTCTGGAAGACTTATGCAAAGTCTTGAATAATATTTTTGTATATTAGTTCTTTTTGAGAGTATTACTTTTAATAATATTCCAACATCTTTCTTGATATTTTTGGTGGATTAATTTTGATCAGATTCTGGAGGTTGCCCATGTCCACCAATATCCATAAGGTCTTCGATCTAAAAATGTATTCACAAATTTATCATCATATACCTTTTTTGCTTCTTCAAATTTGTCATCATATTCTTTCTTCATTTCTTTAAATTTATCTTCGTATGCTTTCTTCATTTCTTCAAATTTTCTATTCATTTCCTTCTTCACTTCTTTCAAGACTTCTTTCTTTATATCTTCTTTCCATACTTGATGATATTTTTTCCAATTTTTCTTCTATCTTATATTCAATGTATTCACCATTGGAATGATTACCTTCTTTTTTCAAACTTTCTGCATATGTTAATTTCTTGGAAGTATTTTCTTCTTCTTTTATTGTTATTGCAGATGATTCTTTTATTTTTACTATATTTGGTTCTTCAGGAGTCTTGTTATTATTTTGAACCAATCTGTAATTTTGAATATATTCTATTGCGAGATGGTTCTATATAATAATTTGGCCCTATTGCTCTTCTTGCTGAGCTCAATGCTTCATCTACATCCATATATCCGGCAAAGGATGCGAGTGTCTTTCCTTCTTTGCATTTCTTTCTTCAGAATAACTATATTTTCAAAACTTGTATATATTCCGGGCCTTCCTCCATTGTATATCACATACAATGGCTTTATTTGAAATCTTTACGGAGTATCGATGATGGTAGCATTCCATTGATTTCATTAAAATATTACGAGAGGCTATTTAATATGGCCAAAAAGTACCCTTTGTCTTCCTTCTTATTGTTGTATTGGTACCATAAATTGTCCAACAAACATTGCTGAATTTCATCCACAAAGATATGTTCTTTGGGTTTGAAATTGAAGGTATTTGGAGAAAACACCTTTAATTTATTTTCTTTTCGAAGGTATAGTATTCAACTTCAGTATTATTCATGGCTCTCTTCATTCCTGCAAAATAGCTGATCGGGAAAACAAGTCGGGAAGCTTATTGTCTTTCCCCTTAATATGCTTAAAATTGACTTTGTAACCATTTCCTGTAATAATATTTTCAAATAAAATCCATCTTCGAGTAGAGCTCTTTTTACTATTAATTTGATTGTAATATCTGCATATTGCTTCACAATCTGTCCTTACTTGTAAATTCTTTGAATCCAAGATATAAGCGAAAAGCATTTATTGCCGAAATTACAGTCAAAATTTCTCTATCGGTATTATTCATAGTTTTCAGTTTATAACTTCCGATGCATATCTGCATATTTTTTCTTCTGTCTTAGGAGAATATTTATTGGGCTTTTGTTTTAATATGGCACCTGACCTTCTTTAGACGCATCGGTTTCAATAATAAAATAACTATCATTTAAAGGTAATTCTAAAGGCTTCAAATTCTTCACTTTTTCTTTTATTGTTCTTACTAATTTTATATCTTCGAGTTAAAATATTTTTGGCCATTCTTCCTTAATTTTGAATATAATGGACCAGCAAGCTTTGCTAAGTTGTTTATATAATTTCTTGCATAGTTTACAATTCCTAAGAATTGCTGCAAAACTTTAGTATCACTCATGTTATCGGGAAGCTGTAATATTTTCTTAGCAATATGCTCTTGTAAATATATTTTCCCTTCTCCTATTTCATGGCCAAGGAAATTAATTCTTTCTTTGCATATTTCCATTTTCTTTTTAGATAATATTAAACCATTTTGTTCTACCTTTCTAAAGAAAACTTCAAGATGTGCAATATGTTCTTTATATGTTTTTGAGAAGACTAATATATCATCTATGTATACTAATATGAAATCTTGGGTTTCATTGAAAATATTTTGCATCTTTCTTTGAAATAATGCAGGTGCATTTTTTAATCCTAAAGGCATAACAAGCCATTCAAAATGACCTTGAGGACATGTGAATGCAGTCCATTCTATTGAATCTTCAGCCATTTTAACTTGCCAAAAACCAGCTTTCAAGTCAAATTTTGAAAAATATTTGCTATCTTGTATTCTATTAATCAATTCTTCTTTATTTGGAATATTGAAAGCGTCTTCTACTGTATTATCATTTAACCTTTTATAATTAATAACCATTCTAGATTTTCTTCTAACTTCTTCTGCATGATTTCTAACTATAAAGGCTGCTGATCTATGCGAGCTTCTACTTTCTCTTATTGCTTTTAATTTTAATAATTCTTCAATATGCATCTTAAAATCTTCTATATCTTTTGGAGTGGCTTCTATAGGAGCTGTTTTGATTATATAATTTGGATTTATTATATTGATCTGACAAACTATTCCATTTTTCTCCCAATATTTCATGGGTATTTCACCAATGATTTGGATATCTTCAAGTCTTTGTACAATCTTTTCTATATCTTTTTTAGATTTTATATCTCTATACCAATTTGGAGCAAATGATTGTAACCCAATACACTCTAAATTAGAATTTTCTACATAGTATTCTTCTATATTTGGACTAATAGTCTCTTCCTCAATATTGCAAATTTGTAGTATTTTATTTTGCTTTCGGACTTCAGAGATATATGGCACATTATCTTGATGTGGAATAAATGTGATTCCTTGTTCATGTATAATTGTGGTTTGAACAGATTGTTGTAAAAATCTTAACCCAAGTATTAAATCACTATTTATAACAGATAGGTCTCTTATTGTAATTTCATCTATTATATATCTTGTATTATTTATGTATGCTTCAATATTGTATGCTAATTGATTATGGATCTTTTTAATTCCGACATATCTGTGGATATTTCTGCCTTGTTATCATCTATAGTATGAACTATTTCGGGACATTTGATGAAGTATTTATCATGGATAATATTTTTAGTGCACCCTGTGTCTATTAATGCTAACAATTTATATGAAACATTCGGGCTTAATTTTATTTTTACTGGAATTCTTATGCCTAATATTTCCTTAAAAGGCAATCTTACTATATATTTATTTCCAAAACTTATTAAAGCATCTCTTAATTGTAATATCTTATTACTTCTATTATCTTTTGTAGTCAAGGTTCGTTCTTGAAATTCAGTATTTTCTAAATTTTTAACTTTCTCTACTCTTCTATTGTCAAACTTTGCTTGCAATTCTTCTAATTTCGCCTCTAATATTCTTATTTTTTCAAAAACTCTTGTTTTAGAGTCTATAAGATCTTTATTGTCTTCAGCATTATTTTTTCTTCTTGCTTATTGCTATCACTTTTTACAAAGTCTTTACCATATTTTCTTTTTTTGTCTATTCCACTTATATCCATTGCTTCCATAGCATTGTCTAAATTTTGTAACCCAATATCATCTAGTGAGTTTATAAAATTATTATCTTCTTCCTTTTGCTCATTGTCTATTTCATTTTCTAAAGTATGCAACCTTATATTATTAAATGGATTTATAAGATTATTATTATCTTCATTATTATTATTTGGTTGCTTTTCATTAGATATTAAATCTTTAGTTTTTTCTTGCTGCTTACTAATTTCTTCTTCTATTAAATCTTTTTCTACTTCTTCATAACTATCCGATAACTGACTTCTCATTTATTTCCCATTGTTCTTCTTCACTTATTGTCTTAATATTTTCTTGACACTTATTCTTATTTTTATTTTCTAATTCTTTTTTATTATAAGCATATTCTTTCTTATTTTCTAAGTATGCTAAAGAATTTTCCTTTTCTTTCTTTAATTTTCTTAGTCTTGCCAATTGCCTATAAAAATAAACTTCCTTTTCTCTAATATTTGGTCATTCATGTAACATAGAAGTACTATATTCTACATTTATTTGTTTTAATTTGTCTTCATAATATCTCATTTCTAAATCTATATCAGATATTTCCATGTATTCGAGATGCTATGTCTTCTACTATAATCAATTTCTTCTAGATTCTCAATATCTTTACTTTTACCTCTTAGCCTATCCATTAAGGTTAAGGGTTTTAAATCTTTATTTACTATTTGGAGGGATTGGTCTCTTCGACAACTTTTAGATAGGTCCATTTATCTGAATTTAAATACTTGCCGAGATATGCTCTTCCGAGGAATTAATTCTGCACCTTATATTGATATTTTCTTTTGTGCTTATAATTTTTCCAGTATTCACTTCTGAATTTAAATACCTTAACTTCTCAATTATAACCTGTCTCCGATGCCACACACAATATAAATTAAAGCTATGACTTAAAATTACTCCGGGATATTTATACTTATATTCAAGTTCGGGTTACTATTCAAGTTCGGGTTACTATTCAAATTCGGGTTACTATTCAAATTCGGGATTTCTACAGCACCAACCCACTAACCGGCGGGTTCGGTGGGAGGAATGATTTCAGTACTATTCACGAAAGCGACCTCTCGCTGATTAACACTACGATTATATTAGTCTAATCTTGCTACTATTCGACGAAGCGACACCTTCTTCACGTATATTCGTTATTACGGACCGTTCTTTCGGTGACGAGGCCAAACAGACTGCCTATCCGAACAAAAACTCGGTGGTAAAAATCCTGCTCGGTACTCACCATACTTATCGCTAGTTTGTCTCAGAAATAGCAAAGCCTTTCCCATAGGCTCCCCGGTCGCTAGCACATGTGACGGGTTCTTATCGTCTCCCCGAGCGGTTCCACCCGAAGGGAACACTTCTCACCGGCCCCAAGGCTCTACACAGCGCCACAACTCCGGGCTAAAAGAGCGAGGCCGAAACAGAGGTTTCTCCTATAGGGTCCCTAGCATAAAAACTCGTCCCACATGAAAGAACCGGAAAACCGAGGGATTTTCAAAGACAACACTACTTCATTTTCACAAACATAGCTTACATATGGCTTTCCCTTTCGGGAACCCCCAAGAGCTTAAGCACACAAAGAAAAAATTACCTTGCGAGCGATATCTTACAATGGATTACACTCTCTATTTTACAAGTGGATCACTACTTCTACTAAGGAGGTGGAAGAGCTGCGACGAATTCGGTGGTGCTTCGCTTCGCTTCCGGTTTCGATGTTACGATGTTTCGATGTTACGATGTTTCTCTTCCGAAGCTCGACGTCTCCTTTTATAGCCGCGCATGCCGTCCTTCCATCCTGTTTATTTAGCGCACGTAATGTCCTTCAATCCTGTGTCAAAGGACATGAGCTGGTGTCCTTCACTTCGTGGCAAAGGACATGAGCTGGTGAGTAAAAGGACAAGAGGCGGCGTCCTTGTCGTCTTTTATGATATGCTCCTTTGCTTGAGTCTTACGGAGCGTGCACCGATCATGCAGGCCATAATCTTTCTTAGCAAATGCAGCCACAACCTTACTTAGGATATGCGAGCGACTTTTTGTGCTGCGCTTCGGTATTTATTCGAATTAAATGACGAAGACTTCGGGTCCTCTTCTTCGTACGTATACGGGTCTCACCACGCTTCCGACTTGAGAGTAGCACTCTCAAATGTCGTTGTACGGGTCACACCACGCTTCCGACTTGAGAGTATGGCTCTCAATAATATTTGTCTAAAAATTATTCAAATCTTCTGGAAGACTTATGCAAAGTCTTGAATAATATTTTTGTATATTAGTTCTTTTTGAGAGTATTACTTTTAATAATATTCCAACATCTTTCTTGATATTTTTGTTGGATTAATTTTGATCAGATTACGGGGTTGCCCATGTCCACCAATATCCATAAGGTCTTCGTCTAAAAATGTATTCACAAATTTATCATCATATACCTTTTTTGCTTCTTCAAATTTCTCATCATATTCTTTCTTCATTTCTTTAAATTTATCTTCGTATGCTTTCTTCATTTCTTCAAATTTTCTATTCATTTCCTTCTTCACTTCTTTCAAGACTTCTTTCTTTATATCTTCTTTCCATCTTGATGATATTTTTTCCAATTTTTCTTCTATCTTATATTCAATGTATTCACCATTGGAATGATTACCTTCTTTTTCAAACTTTCTGCATATGTTAATTTCTTGGAAGTATTTTCTTCTTCTTTTATTGTTATTGCGAGATGATTCTTTTATTTTTACTATATTTGGTTCTTCAGGAGTCTTGTTATTATTTTGAACCAATCTGTAATTTTGAATATATTCTCTTGCAGATGGTTCTATATAATAATTTGGCCCTATTGCTCTTCTTGCTTGAGCTCAATGCTTCATCTACATCCATATATCGGCAAAGGATGCGAGTGTCTTTCCTTCTTTGCATTTCTTTCTTCAGAATAACTATATTTTCAAAACTTGTATATATTCCGGGCCTTCCTCCATTGTATATTACATACAATGGCTTTATTTGAAATCTTTACGGAGTATCTGATGATGGTAGCATTCCATTGATTTCATTAAAATATTACGAGAGGCTATTTAATATGGCGAGAAAGTACCCTTTGTCTTCCTTCTTATTGTTGTATTGGTACCATAAATTGTCCAACAAACATTGCTGAATTTCATCCACAAAGATATGTTCTTTGGGTTTGAAATTGAAGGTATTTGGAGAAAACACCTTTAATTTATTTTCTTTTCGAAGGTATAGTATTCAACTTCAGTATTATTCATGGCTCTCTTCATTCCTACAAAATAGCTGATCGGGAAAACAAGTCGGGAAGCTTATTGTCTTTCCCCTTAATATGCTCAAAATTGACTTTGTAACCATTTCCTGTAATAATATCTTCAAATAAAATCCATCTACGAGTAGAGCTCTTTTTACTATTAATTTGATTGTAATATCTGCATATTGCTTCACAATCTGTCCTTATCTGTAAATTCTTTGAATCCAAGATATAAGCGAAAAGCATTTATTGCCGAAATTACAGCCAAAATTTCTCTATCAGTATTATTCATAGTTTTCAGTTTATAACTTCTGATGCATATCTGCATATTTTTTCTTCTGTCTTAGGAGAATATTTATTGGGCTTTTGTTTTAATATGGCACCTGACCTTCTTTAGACGCATCGGTTTCAATAATAAAATAACTATCATTTAAAGGTAATTCTAAAGGCTTCAAATTCTTCACTTTTTCTTTTATTGTTCTTACTAATTTTATATCTTCAGAGTTAAAATATTTTTGGCCATTCTTCCTTAATTTTGAATATAATGGACCAGCAAGCTTTGCTAAGTTGTTTATATAATTTCTTGCATAGTTTACAATTCCTAAGAATTGCTGCAAAACTTTAGTATCACTCATGTTATCGAGGAACTGTAATATTTTCTTAGCAATATGCTCTTGTAAATATATTTTCCCTTCTCCTATTTCATGGCCAAGGAAATTAATTCTTTCTTTGCATATTTCCATTTTCTTTTTAGATAATATTAAACCATTTTGTTCTACCTTTCTAAAGTGATAGCAATAAGCAAGAAGAAAAAAATAATGCTGAAGACAATAAAGATCTTATAGACTCTAAAATAAGAGTTTTTGAAAAAATAAGAACATTAGAGGCGAAATTAGAAGAATTGCAAGCAAAGTTTGACAATAGAAGAGTAGAGAAAGTTAAAAATTTAGAAAATACTGAATTTCAAGAACGAACCTTGACTACAAAAGATAATAGAAGTAATAAGATATTACAATTAAGAGATGCTTTAATAAGTTTTGGAAATAAATATATAGTAAGATTGCCTTTTAAGGAAATATTAGGCATAAGAATTCCAGTAAAAATAAAACTAAGCCCGAATGTTTCATATAAATTGTTAGCATTAATAGACACAGGGTGCACTAAAAATATTATCCATGATAAATACTTCATCAAATGTCCTGAAATAGTTCATACTATAGATGATAACAAGGCAGAAATATCCACAGATATGTCAGGAATTAAAAAGATCCATAATCAATTAGCATACAATATTGAAGCATACATAAATAATACAAGATATATAATAGATGAAATTACAATAAGAGACCTATCTGTTATAAATAGTGATTTAATACTTGGGTTAAGATTTTTACAACAATCTGTTCAAACCACAATTATACATGAACAAGGAATCACATTTATTCCACATCAAGATAATGTGCCATATATCTCTGAAGTTCGAAAGCAAAATAAAATACTACAAATTTGCAATATTGAGGAAGAGACTATTAGTCCAAATATAGAAGAATACTATGTAGAAAATTCTAATCTAGAGTGTATTGGGTTACAATCATTTGCTCCAAATTGGTATAGAGATATAAAATCTAAAAAAGATATAGAAAAGATTGTACAAAGACTTGAAGATATCCAAATCATTGGTGAAATACCCATGAAATATTGGGAGAAAAATGGAATAGTTTGTCGGAT
This sequence comes from Chloris gayana, assembly GCA_031894775.1. Lineage (NCBI taxonomy): Eukaryota > Viridiplantae > Streptophyta > Magnoliopsida > Poales > Poaceae > Chloris > Chloris gayana. The sequence goes on along the minus strand of JAUNZO010001189.1, from coordinate 1,926,847 downwards.
CAATATAATAAATCCAAATTATATAATCAAAACAGCTCCTATAAAAGCCACTCCAAAAGATATAGAAGATTTTAAGATGCATATTGAAGAATTATTAAAATTAAAAGCAATAAGAGAAAGTAGAAGCCCGCATAGATCAGCAGACCTTTATAGTTAGAAATCATGCAGAAGAAGTTAGAAGAAAATCTAGAATGGTTATTAATTATAAAAGGTTAAATGATAATACAGTAGAAGACGCTTTCAATATTCCAAATAAAGAAGAATTGATTAAAAGAATACAAGGTAGCAAATATTTTTCAAAATTTGACTTGAAAGCTGGTTTTTGGCAAGTTAAAATGGCTGAAGAATCAATAGAATGGACTGCATTCACATGTCCTCAAGGTCATTTTGAATGGCTTGTTATGCCTTTAGGATTAAAAAATGCACCTGCATTATTTCAAAGAAAGATGCAAAATATTTTCAATGAAACCCAAGATTTCATATTAGTATACATAGATGATATATTAGTCTTCTCAAAAACATATAAAGAACATATTGCACATCTTGAAGTTTTCTTTAGAAAGGTAGAACAAAATGGTTTAATATTATCTAAAAAGAAAATGGAAATATGCAAAGAAAGAATTAATTTCCTTGGCCATGAAATAGGAGAAGGGAAAATATATTTACAAGAGCATATTGCTAAGAAAATATTACAGTTCCCTGATAACATGAGTGATACTAAAGTTTTGCAGCAATTCTTAGGAATTGTAAACTATGCAAGAAATTATATAAACAACTTAGCAAAGCTTGCTGGTCCATTATATTCAAAACTAAGGAAGAATGGTCAAAAATATTTTAACTCTGAAGATATAAAATTAGTAAGAACAATAAAAGAAAAAGTGAAGAATTTGAAGCCTTTAGAATTACCTTTAAATGATAGTTATTTTATTATTGGAACTGATGCGTCTAAAGAAGGTCTGAGGTGCCATATTAAAACAAAAGCCCAATAAATATTCTCCTAAGACAGAAGAAAAAATATGCAGATATGCATCAGGAAGTTATAAACTGAAAACTATGAATAATACTGATAGAGAAATTTTGGCTGTAATTTCGGCAATAAATGCTTTTCGCTTATATCTTGGATTCAAAGAATTTACAGTAAGGACAGATTGTGAAGCAATATGCAGATATTACAATCAAATTAATAGTAAAAAGCGCTCTACTCGTAGATGGATTTTATTTGAAGATATTATTACAGGAAATGGTTACAAAGTCAATTTTGAGCATATTAAGGGGAAAGACAATAAGCTTTCTCGACTTGTTTTCCCGATCAGCTATTTTACAGGAATGAAGAGAGCCATGAATAATACTGAAGTTGAATACTATACCTTCGGAAAAGAAAATAAATTAAAGGTGTTTTCTCCAAATACCTTCAATTTCAAACCCAAAGAACATATCTTTGTGGATAAAATTCAGCAATGTTTGTTGGACAATTTATGGTACCAATACAACAATAAGAAGGAAGACAAAGGGTACTTTCTGGCCATATTAAATAGCCTCTCAGAATATTTTAATGAAATCAATGGAATGCTACCATCATCGGATACTCCGGAAAGATTTCAAATAAAGCCATTGTATGTAATATACAATGGAGGAAGGCCCGGAATATATACAAGTTTTGAAAATATAGTTATTCTGAAGAAAGAAATGCAAAGAAGGAAAGACACTCGCATCCTTTGCCGGATATATGGATGTAGATGAAGCATTGAGCTCCGCAAGAAGAGCAATAGGGCCAAATTATTATATAGAACCATCTGCAAGAGAATATATTCAAAATTACAGATTGGTTCAAAATAATAACAAGACTCCTGAAGAATCAAATATAGTAAAAATAAAAGAATCATCTGCAATAACAATAAAAGAAGAAGAAAATACTTCCAAGAAATTAACATATGCAGAAAGTTTGAAAAAAGAAGGTAATCATTCCAATGGTGAATACATTGAATATAAGATAGAAGAAAAATTGGAAAAAATATCATCAGTATGGAAAGAAGATATAAAGAAAGAAGTCTTGAAAGAAGTGAAGAAGGAAATGAATAGAAAATTTGAAGAAATGAAGAAAGCATACGAAGATAAATTTAAAGAAATGAAGAAAGAATATGATGAGAAATTTGAAGAAGCAAAAAAGGTATATGATGATAAATTTGTGAATACATTTTTAGACGAAGACCTTATGGATATTGGTGGACATGGGCAACCCCTAGAATCTGATCAAAATTAATCCACCAAAAATATCAAGAAAGATGTTGGAATATTATTAAAAGTAATACTCTCAAAAAGAACTAATATACAAAAATATTATTCAAGACTTTGCATAAGTACTCAAGAAGATTTGAATAATTTTCAGACAAATATTATTGAGAGCCATACTCTCAAGTCGCAAGCGTGGTGTGACCCGTACAACGACATTTGAGAGTGCTACTCTCAAGTCGGAAGCGTGGTGAGACCCGTATATGTACGAAGAAGAGGACCCGAAGTCTTCGCCATTTAATTCGAATAAATACTGAAGCGCAGCACAAAGAGTCGCTCGCATATCCTAAGCAAGGTTGTGGCCTGCATGATCGGTGCACAAGACTCAAGCAAAGGAGCATATCATAAAAAACGACAAGGACGCCAGCTCTTGTCCTTTTACTCACCAGCTCATGTCCTTTGCCACGAAGTGAAGGACGCCAGCTCTTGTCCTTTTACTGAATAGCTTATTCAGTATCCAGGTCATTCTTGAACCATCCGTCATGTGCACAAGGTGAAACCAATCCCTCTTTTTAGTTTCCAAAATTCACTCCGTATTGATTGGTAATTATTGATCAGCATAATTATTTCCTTTCCTTAATTCATTCCTCTATTTCCTCCTTCCGTCTCTACAAAAGGATGTCAGGGATGTTTATTTCCTCCATTTTCATTATCATGTAATCATTGCATTTATTTATTTCCCCACACGGCGATGCCTCCGTTCTCCTCGACGACGTACCAAGATCCAGTGGATCAGTGCCACGTTTGTCCCACCTCGACGACCCAATCCACGGCAATACGGCAGTCGGCAGCCAAAGTATGTTCTGAAGACCACCGGCGTTCAGTCCTGGGGCCAAAATGACGGCAGCATCAGTAGTTGAGGCTTGAAGATCTACTTCGTCATCAAGGTAGGTACCTATGGAAGTATGGGTGATCAATCAGATTGTTTTTATATTAGGTGATTGTACTTGATTTGTTACATTATTAGTGCATGGACGTGATATTTTCGACGGTGACTCTCCTGTTCTCCTGTGTGTTCTCTTCTCTTTTTTTCCATCTTGGAATGATATTTTCAACAGTGACTCTCAATCTATCTATTTTTTTCCAGAGGCAAACAATCTGTGGGAGGATCAACGAGAACATTCTAGGAAATTGAGAACAATACGGTGGTAGCCATGGCCATGGTCAAGTGGCAAAATGCATCGGCCGCCACATCACATGAACATATTAATCTGCATTCCATACTGCCGACGACCTATGGGCATGACTCAAGAACACGTGAGAATGGAAATTAGAAGAATGTGCTTGCACTAATCACGTTGGAAGGATTTGCATCTGAATGGCTTTACCTTTCCCTAATTACGTGTAAATTGTTTGCGCACATAGATGGAGTAAAATCTGAGACGATTTTACACTTTGAAGGAAATATTTGTTGAGCCTGTGTCACTCTTTTTTACTGGCATATTTATTATCTCCTAGTACTTTTAAACTATAAAAAATATTCATAAGTGAATATAATATTCTTTTGTCATTCATGCACTTGGCTATAAACACATGACCGTAAAATCTTATCTCGGATGAAGAAAATGTTTTATTACTAAACATTGTTATCACCTAAATAATATTTTTTTACAGTTACATGAAAATGTTTTTATGGGTCTATTAACGTGTGACCATAAAATGCTTCCCGTTGTGAGGTAATGTTCCTTGTTAAAGGTTGTGACGGTAAAACTGACACTATTTTAGAATTTCATGGGAATGTTTGTATGAGCCAAAAGAACGTACCTTGGTTGGTTATGCTGTCACATAAAGGACTAACCACCAATTGGAAGTATGTATAGCTCTCACACTCACAATGGGGAGTTCTTATATTTACAAGTCGTATTATTTACAACCGCATAGTACCTTTGACACTGTAATAATGACGTTTTCCATTTTTCAACCATAGAACAATGATCAATTGATTCTCTCACAAAGGTTACTCATTACCAAAACTATAATAACTTTGTGAAGATGATATGTATATGGTTGTTGGTATTTTACCCATACAAAGCTCAAAACCTAGAGTGTAGAATGGTCAGCGAACATCGAAAACAACATTGCTAGTATAAGGAATTGTTATTGACACATGCCTCTATTTTCTGTCAGGACTTTTACTTAATAATGTTTCACATGTACGAATAAAAAAAATTAATTACTTGCAACTCTCTCAGAACTATTTGAACAAAATATTTATAATCATCATTTGTATGTTCACATGTTTTTATTCTCTTAAACAATTTTTATGCTCGGACAGATGAATTGAAATATAATTAGTCTTATGATCCAATTAATTTTCAGTAAGAATCTTTATCGTTTAATAATAAGATCACTACTTTATGTCATTGAGGTTTTTATACTCACGGACACATGAGAATATTTTTACAATTATTACCTCAAACTTTTTTTAAGATTTCAACGCAATAGTTATTTCTAATTCTCAACAAAACTAGTTTTTACAATGTAATAATATTAATTCTTAACGATTTATACATTCTAGAAAAGGACGTATGAATGCAAACCATTGTTTTATAAATTTTTATCTCTTGAATTCTAGATTTCATACACTAGTTATTATGTCTTAATTAACCCATTTTAAAAACTTAGATGGTTATTTGTTGTCGCCAAACCTCCCTTTGAAGCTTTTGTTACTTGCGAACGCTACATTTGACAGTATAAAATAATAGCAATTTTTATGACTAAGACTTACCACAACGATGGTACAAATGATTTTTTATGATTTGGCATCTCTTTAGTCTTGATTTCATTACATTAGTTATTATGTCCTAATTATCCAGCTTTTACAACTTACATGCCTAACTGTTCATTGATATGGATCATTTTATGGCTCGCCATATCTAGTTTTTACGGTCATGAATAAAGCAGTCTAGGTGGTATGGGTTATTTTTTATTATTCATTGTCTATTTCATTCAAACTTCAATACATAAGTTATTATGTCCTAATTCTCAAAGTTTTACATCTTGCATGGCTGTATTGAGAAATACTTAGTTCAATCTCTAAACAGGCATTGAACCAATCGTAAAACATGCATGGGTCAAAAAATATATAAATGTGCTAAGTTAAATAAGTTAATAGTTTGAGTCAGATATCTTTCAGGTGTAAGGATTAGTGTTGTGAAACCATAAATTTTAGAGATAGTAACTTGCAAGAATATCATCTGAAACTAAGCAGGAATTTGAAAATGTTCAAATCATAAAAAGTGCCTACTCAGTAGGAAAAAACAAATGATGCCAAATAAGAAATTATATTATTATGTATTATTCCCATCATGCTGGCATGCTGGGCTTATGCCCTAAACTGATGCTTTACGACTTAACACACAAAATGCACATTGGTCTTTATGCGCACATGGTTCTAGATTATAATCCTTCTACCTTAAGCTACTAATAATCTTTGATTTCCAAATATGGCATTAGTTCTATATGAGTTGTTATCATAATTCATCTGATCCAGAATTTATGATCAGACATCACTAATTTTTATGGCATGACAATTATCTTGATTATGACCTGCGGTTGATGATCTGAGCAGTAGTCTTTATGCCCGAAAAACAATAACCTTCATGCTCACCGATCCTAGCATTTACAGTCTCAAATGACTGGTTTTTATGTTAACAAATAACTAATTTGACTAACATTCTGCTTTTAATACTCATTCTCTAAAAAAAGACTAGTATTTTCATATATAGCTACTACTATTACGACAACACGGACAATGTTTTTATGGTTAACAAGGAGTTTGTCTTATATATCTATTCCGTGGAAAGGCAAATAAATTAGTCACGTAAGAGTTTTCTTTTTCCATAACTAAAAGTGCATGCATGCATGCAGAGTAATGCGCATTATTGCTGGTGGTGGGTGTAAAGGCACCAGCTGGTGTTGTGCGCATGCTATCTGTGAATAGTACTGAAATCATTTCTCCCACCAAACCTACCGGTTAGTGGGTTGGTACTGTAGAAATTCGAATTTGAATAGTAACAGAGCAATTTGAATAGTACCTCGAATTTGAATAGTGAATCTACGCGTTGCGCTGTCGAATATCTGCGAATATTTTTATATCTTTGCCAGAATAATTATCGATTTAAATATATATACCCGTGTGAATAGTGAAAAATCTCACAATGAAACTTTACATTAAGAAGGGCCTAAGATGAACTTGCCACATGTAGCACCAATAGGCATTGAGAAGTTCTGGCATGTTCCTTGTGGTAACCTAATAAGATGACATGGTGGGAAGAAAAAAAAAGCAAAATGACGAGCACGAGTTCACTTATTAAGGGCTTGTTTGTTTCTGCTTATTTAGGGCTAGATTATTTAATCTAGATCAAATAATCTAGAGGATAAACTAACAGGACAACTTATTTGGTGAGATTAAATAATCTAGAGGGTAAACTTAATTCAATGAAATTAACCACCTTGCCATCAGCATGGATCCCACCTACCTCACGCATGCGCCACCACCCATCCAGCCACGATTGTTTCTTCCTCCTCTATTCTTCTCTTTCTTCTTCCATCTCCTTCCCAAAATCCAACTAATCCTTTATTTTTTCAAAATTCTCGCCGGATCCGTAGAACAATCGGTCGCAATGGAAGCTTCTGATTACGATGATCCCGAAGAAGCTCTCTCTCAAGCCTTAGCGTACCGAAAATCGTTGAAACATACATTATTTAGAGGAGAAGATGATGAATACCACCTTAGCGTACCGAAAATCGTTGAAACATACATTATTTAGAGGAGAAGATGATGAATACCAAGATGCCGCATGGCCGGAATGCCAGCCATGGCCGCTATAGCAGCTAGGGGCATTATTGCCTTCTCAGTTCTCACAGCTATAAGCAATAATCCAGACAACAAATCTAGGTAAACAAACACCCCTCTGAATTATGTAATCTAGTACCAATAATCCTTATTAAATAATCTGCTTAGGAAACAAACAGGGCCTAAATACAAATAATATTGCTATAATCTCAAACGTCAAAACTGTCACTTTATTAAGAGTTTAAGACTCACGATACGACGAATGAAGAGCCACAGTTGATATGAAGAATGGTATCTTTGGCGTGTTAGCTAGGGAAAACTGTGTGGACCGTTTTCTAGTTATATTTAATCCAGCATGCGAAGCGTTCCATGCTTAACTAAAAGTAATCCATTATATTTAATCAAACATGCGCAACGTCCCTGCATGTTTACTCAGTTATCAAATTAGTGTGGATCAAAGTATCTGATTGCTCAATCACGGAAGTCAACTGATCTCCTTAACTTTCTCCCTGATATAATGTCATCTCCCTTGCAGAGCACTATAAACGTAAACAGTAGCAAATCCACACTCAAACAAAAAACATCTGCAAACTCTACAATGGCAACGTTGAAATTCAGGGTGCTCAGGCATCCAGCAGTGCTGGTAGCTCCGGCAGCCCCGACACCTCACGAGCTGAAGCGGTTATCCGACATCGACGACCATGACAGAATGCGGCTTCACATCCCCACCATCCAGTTCTACCGCAGGAAGGAGTCCATGAGCGGACTGGATCCTGCGGCGGTCATCCGGGACGCTGTCGCCAGGGCTCTTGTGCACTACTACCCGTTGGCCGGGCGCCTCAAGGAAATAGAAGGCCGCAAGCTTGCCGTCGACTGCAATGCTGAGGGCGTGCTGTTTGTCGAAGCTGACGCCGACGTCCACCTACAGCAATTCGGTGACACCTTGCGGCCGCAATTCCCCTGCGTCGAGGAGCTCATCTCCGACGTCCCTGGTTCTTCTACCATCCTAAACTCACCTCTCTTACTCTTCCAGGTAAATTCTTGCCAGGGCCTTTTTTTTACATTTGTCAGGTCGTCTTTTACAAAATGCTAGTACTTACTACATATATAGTTGGAGCGCATCCTTCTCCCAACATACTTCACAAACAAAGGAAAATTACTAAGGCCAGTCTCAATGCAAAGTTTCATCTCACTGTTTTCAAGAGTGCCACATCAGATTTGAAGATTTAGTTTGATGTATGAAACGGTCTCTCTCAATACATAGTTTTATCTCACGGTTTCATAGACAACTTATAGCATTAATTGAATATCTATTTGTTGCATTGAGATTGGTCAAAATGTGTTGGGATGAAACTCTATGCTCTCAACGGGAGTTTCAAATGCAGTTTCATACCTATGAAACAGTGCCAAATGAGTTTCATCCCTATGAAACCCATTTGCCCAGTTTCATATTAATTGCTATGCCACGTCACCTCTTTTGCTTATGTGGCACCTTATTTAATGCTAATGAAACTCCCACTGCCTAATAATAAAAAGACACCAACAAAGTTTGGATGACAAAATAGCACTTCTGAGTAATTCTATTTTACTAAACCTCTATCTATATAGTATTTACTTGACCTTGCCCTCATATCTGTGTTCCCACCACTCCGAGCCGGACTTACCTCACAGACCAACAATAGTCTTTTTTGTACACTTTGTCCTCACTCATGCACATTCAGGAAATACTTCCCGGCCGGTCACTCATCCCTAAATTGCTCCAGACCAACCAAACATGCTTAACCCCACAGTTCTTTATAGATGAGCTTCCGGAAAAGAGCTGCAACTTGTTGACATGAGTATTCTATCAATCCTATTAATCCCTGGATCAGGATGTTACAACTTTGTAATAGGATCATATACATTTCTTGAATAAACAAAGCAAATTAACTACTTTTGCGGACAGCCTATATGTATGTGAGATGCATGATGTGTGTGACACGTTCAGGTTACGCGACTAGCATGCGGAGGCTTCACCCTGGCGGTGCGTCTGAACCACACCATGGCAGATGCCCAGGGACTGACGCAGTTCCTTGACGCCGTGGCAGAGCTAGCGCGGGGCTTACCAGTGCCGACAGTACCGCCCGTTTGGCAACGGGAGCTGCTGGAGGCGCGTGATCCACCGCGGCCTGGTTTCCCGCACCGCGAGTTCGATGATGTGCCCGATGCCGAGGGACTCGTCATGCCGCCGCTCCAGGACATGGCCTGCCATTCCTTCTTCTTCGGGCCTGGAGAGATCGCCCTCCTACGGTCCCGGCTCCATCCGCGCCTCCGAAAGCACGCCACAAGGTTTGACATTGTAGTGGGCAGCCTTTGGAGGTGCCGCACGGCCGCACTTTCGCCGCCGGACTCTGCCCAGGAGATGAGGATGGTGGTCACCGTCGATGCTCGAGGTCGCGGAAACAAGGAAACAGGGGTCCTAGCCGGCATCCCCGGGGGTACTACGGAAATGCATTCGCGACCCCGGTTGCCATATCTACGGCACACGAGCTCCGCACAAACCCTGTGAGCTACGCCGTGGAGCTGGTAAAGAAGGCGAAGGACATGGTGGATGTGGAGTACGTGCGGTCGATGGCCGACGCCCCGGTGCTGCAAAAGAGAACGCACGGCATTATTCCTTCGACGTGCGTGTACTCGGTGTCGGACACGACGAGAGCCAAGTTTGACGGTCTCGACTTCGGGTGGGGCGAGCCGATGTATGGTGGACCGGCAGAAGCTGTCGGGTTCCCCATGTTGCCCTGGATTTCCAGCTTCCTGTTACCTTCCAAGAACTCCGAGGGAGAGCACGGTGTCGTTGTGTCCTTGTGCCTACCCACACTCGCCATGGACAGGATGGTTGAGGAGATGGCTAAGCTACTGCATGGACCGGCCAATGATGCCGCGCTGCAGCAGATCAGAGTGAACAAGAGATCAGCTCTCTGAATCTGCCTTGCATGCTTCGCTTTCTCCTCATGGGTCGGCCATAATCAAAAGTAATGGAACACATCACCTCGTCACCAACTATATATTAACTAGTAGTCTCTGAAACACTCAGGCTACTATGTTTGTAATACTGTTTCATTGAGACGACTCCAATCAATTTGTTCTTAAAGAACCTGTCCTTGGTGCTATGAATTGTGACCTGTCCTTGGCCTTATCTTGAGATTTACAAAGTCACCATAGATGTATCCACTAAAATAATAATTGACCATAAATACAATACTCATGTTAGATTTCATATATATATATATATGTATGTATATGTTGTGGTTCTCTACATGCCCTTTATGTCTTTCGGGCTGGAATGGAAATTTTTAAATGGGAAAATATTTGGCTTAAATTACGTGTGTTTGGCACGTCTTATACACAAAATACTTATAGTACTTATTCTGCTTATAGGACTAATTCTATTTAAACTGCTTATAGTGCTTATGTAGCATAAGGAGTCAACCTGTTTGACAAAAGTGCTTATGTTTATTCATCAAAACTGTTTATTCTCACACATAAGCACTATAAGCTTCGTTTTGTTGCTTTGGCCAAAATGCTTATGTGTAGTACAAAATGGTAAAGTGCATATAGGTGCTTATACCTCATAAGCACTTTGTTATTTTGTTGTTTAGCAGTTTAAACTACTTATTGAACATAAGCACTTTCAATAAGCAGGTCAATAAGCTGTGCCAAACGCACCCATGTCACTAGGATATAGATTTTATGATAATTTCTATGATGTTTATTTTCATCACAAGCATTGGGCTTAGGTTGGGCTTTATGGGCTCAAGGCAAATCTATGACGGTTAAGAAGCATCACGGATTGATTCAGTTTGTGATGTTTTGGTAAAGGAAGAAGTCTTCTTTTCGCCCATCAACTATCACCAAAGTCTAAGTTTCCTCCCTCAACTCTAAAACCAATTATCTAAACCTATCTAACTCTCAAAACCGTTTGGTTTACCTCCCTCTCCGGTTTGAAGAGTTGTTTTGGTCGACGTGGCTGGTGAGACCCATATGTTAGGTGCCATGTTAGCATTGTGGGCCCCACAATGCCACGCTGCCCCGGCGACCGCCGAGCTTTGCACCGTGCTTGCTAGGCGTGCTGAGGTCCCCTGCGCGGCTGCTAGCCTGCCCTGCCACTCGGCTGCCGGAGGACCACCTCGACGGCCTGCTCCATGCTCCAACCGGTCCCGCTCCCTGCTCTAGCTGGTCCGGCCCACGCACAGCCTAGCCGTCGGAGCGCCGCCGGGCCCCGACCGCGAGATGGAGCACCAAAACGCCGCCTCCTCCTGGTAGCCATCGTCGCCGCCTCCTCACGACCGCCGCAGCACCCTACGTCGCCGCCATGTCCTGTGCGCGCGGCCGGGCGAGGCTCGCGGAGGTTGGGGAGGAATGTCGTGCTCGGAGAGGCGTCGTGTGAGGCCCTTCCATGAGAGCTATCTAGAATTGGCGAGGCCCGAGGGCGCCGAGGCGGGTGAAGGGGGCGGAGACGGCGGTTGACCCATCGTGCGGCCGTGTGCTTGCGTCGGAGCTCCGATAAGCCGGCACGGAGGGGGCCATGGCGGCGGTGGCGGCCGGGAGGAGGAGTGGGAGAAGGGGGAGCAAAGAAACGGTAGGGGTCAACTCGGAGGAGGCGCAACGTCCTTTTTTACATGAAAAAGCCTTTGCAGGTGTCGGTGGGGTCCACAATGCTGATGTGACACCCGACATGTGGGCCCCACCAGCCATGTCACCCAAAACTGCTCTTCAAACCAGATAGGGAGGTAAATCAAACGGTTCCGAGAGTTAAAGGAGATTAGATAATCGGTTTTAGAGTTGAGGGAGGAAACTTAGACTTTGGTGATAGTTGAGGGGGAAAAGAAGATTGCTTCCTTTGGTATAAAACCGTCATGGAGGTTAATTTGTGATGCTCCATACATGACGTCATGAGAAAACGTCACGAGATGTTGTTTTATGACGGTTTTCATTTTTGATCCATGACGAAATTGTTCTGTCATAGATTAGCAAATTTTTTGTAGTGTGCTCTCTCTTCATTCTTCTCTCGTCTATATAGCCTAAAGCGGATTCAGCAATACCTAGCGGCCTGGAGAACGAATTGGCTGGCGTGGCCATCTCCTCTACGCGACACGTCTATTTTAATTGGCATGTCTTTGTCGGGTGCCTCGGCGTGGCGGCCTCCCAGCCACGCCTTCGACTACACGGCCCATCTGCAATCAATATTTTACTCCGTTTTGGTTCATCTGCGAAATTGTGTGTGGGGGAAAGTTTACGGTCCGGTCTGTCCTACGCCTCCATCCGATGTGTGTGGTAGCCACCGGCTCCTCAATCCCTCACGGCTAGTGATGGCCAAATAGGCCGGGCCAAATGGGCAGCACGAAGCACGCAAATTTTGGCCCGGCCGGAGCACGGCACGGCCCGATGGATTTCGGGCCCGGGCTAGCACAGCACGGACGATCGGGCCGTGCTTGGGCCGAGGGGTCGGCACGACGGACGGCACGGCTCGGCCCGATTATTTTTTATTAAATATATTTTTTGTTTTTATGTATACAACTAAGTAGTTCTAGTGTAGTGGTAAGTGAATCCCTTCTTATGCATGAGGTATCAAGTTCAAGTCCTGTTATTAGCATATATTTTTCCAGCATTTAACACTAAATTTCTTCAAAAAATAACTTAATGGGCTGAAATTTAAAACGGGTTGCCAGGCCAAACGGGCCGGCCCGGCACGAATTTAACAATTTCGTGCCGTGCCGCGGGCCGAAGGGTCAGCCCGTGAGCTGGCACGGCACGGCCCGTAAGTCATTTCGGGTCGTGCCGGCCCGTAATTTAAATGGGCCGGGCCTTTTCGTGCTCGGGTCGTGCCGTGCCGGGCGGCCCGTTTGGCCATCACTACTCATGGCAGGGGGACCCCGCTCGATTCGTGCGAGAGCCGTGAAGGGGGACACCGCTCGCTGCGCGCCATGGATCCCCGCTGCGTTCGCATTGACGCCACCCCGCGAGCCCCTACGGTGGCGACCGCCCACCTCGACATCGGCGAGCTCGCCGTCATATTCGTGCGACCAGCAGGGGGGGCGGTCGAACTCGTGCGAGCCGCGAAGAGGGAGCCTGGTCGTCGCTCGCCGGCGCCCCTCGATTCCCTCGTCAAGGTCACACGAGCGGTACCCCGGTAGCCCGTACGGCGGCGACCTGGACGTGCAGTTCGTGGGAACGGCAGAGTTGGAGCCCGGACGTGCTCGTGCCGATGCTAGGGGCCGTGAGTCATGCCCGTGGCTGGTTGTTGCCCTGCAAGACGTCCGCGAAATTCCTTGGACCCGTCCAGCCGAATGCCGCAGTGTCGGGTGCTCCAGCAGAGTGCGGCCATGGAGACGCGATCCCTCGCCATGTTTTCCTGCCGTTGATGCGGTGCTGGCTGTTGGAAACAGTCGCTGCAGCCATGGCGTTGCGTGGCGGGGTCAGTGGCCGCGACGCCGCTGCCGCGGAAGAGATTGTGGCGCGCGTGGCCGGACCTGCCTCAGTCCATGGCACAGAAATATAACCTTCCATCTGTACTCCGAGGACCTGCACCAAGGTCTTCAACATCACACAACCTTACTACAGGTCCCCATCCTCTCAGCGTCTTCACAACTGAATCCAGCATCATCGTCCTCTCGAAATCTCAGCACGTGGACCACGCCCTGTAAATCACATCCGTGAAAATGATCAGCAAACATCATCCCTTACATCCTCACTAACACACACAACAGCTAAACAGTCAAACAAACACAAAATTGTTACCCTCAAGGAAGCTTGCCCCCCTGCAGGCGACGCCATCGTTGCTCCCACCGCCACTGCCGAGAACCAAAGCTTTCAGACACAAGACGCACCCCTTCTTATCCCCACCAGGAACCCAGCAGAATAACCCAGCAAGCACTAAAGAGAGTCACATACCTGAAAAAAACAAATTATCAATCACCCATACCCCACAATCCACTATTCAGTAGCTTTGACTGCCAACACGTAGACAACACAATGCCACGTATTGCAACCCAAAACACCCACCACACGACAGCGATCAAACACAGCAGTCCATGTGATTCGGCCCATCCTAAAAGGCTCATCAGCGCGCGCCACCTCCCCCTAGTAGGAATTATGCACTAAGTAAACGAAAAGAGGAAGAACCAACTCGCAGGGAGAGGCACATAGGTGAGATGTACTTTTGCCCTGGTTCCAACGCAATACAAGCTTCTCTCAGTTGAACACATAAGTTCTTCAATATGGGTGATGGACAACGTTAAGCATCCCGCCCTCGTTGACCAATTCTGCTGCATATAGGCAGACGCCTCCAAGCCAGCCTTTTGAGGAACAGGCATCTGCAGAGCAGATAAGTAACCTAATGTTAAGAACATTAGGGGCACCGATGGAGAGGCGAAGTACAAGTGATCAATCGTCATTGCAGCAAGACCTTTCCCTGCCGAGATGTCGTCCTCCAGGACATTGATCTTAAGATGAAGAGCGGTGACAAGAAGAACACCTCATGCAGAAGCTGGGAAAATCGTTGTGCAATAGACCAGCCACATGGGCATGCAGGTAGGCTATCGGCTGGTTGAGCTCTATGTTGGAAATGATCTGTAGGCAACAGAAAAACGTGTCAGGCTTTTGGAAACAAAAGATAACGAAAATAATTAAGAGGATAATTAAGGAATTAATTAATGACGCGTTTGTTGCTAATCAACATGCAGATCCGTTTTTCTAGCGCCTTGATCGGAGGCGCAACCAACTAATGGTTGCTGCCCCAGGTTGAACAGCGCAATATAAAAGGGGAGGATAGGCATCACACAAAATACGAGTTTTTTTTACCGTGACCAAAATCCTCCCACACTCCCGATCAGATCCTGCGCTGGATCAATCCGAAGGCCGCCGCCGCCGTCCGCCTCCCTCTCCGGGACGCCCGGCGACCACGTCTGCGCCGGTAGCAGGGCAGTGCCGTTGGCGACCTGAAGGCCGACGGTACCCGGAGCGACCACATCTACGTACGGCTCCTACCACTACATCAACGCCCTCTACGATGCAGGATCCCAACCCAGGTCAACCCATCTAATGCTTCCGCTACTGATGTTTTGATGTGCTTATGTGTGTTCAAGTATCTAGATCGGTAGGTCCTTATGTATGAATGCCTAACACTCTATGCTCAAAAAGGAGTGCATCGCTTTGTTATGTAACAAGCTGAAGTCATGGTTATTACTCCATTAGAAATTGTTGTCGTTAGGACAGCAGGATTAGTTTCCTCCATTACGAAATTGTTGTCGTTAGGACAGCAGTAGTAGTTCCAATTTAACTAATTTTGTTGTCCTATGGCGACCTGAAGGCCGACGGTACCCGGAGCGACCACATCTACGTACGGCTCCTACCACTACATCAACGCCCTCTACGATGCAGGATCCCAACCCAGGTCAACCCATCTAATGCTTCCGCTACTGATGTTTTGATGTGCTTATGTGTGTTCAAGTATCTAGATCAGTAGGTCCTTATGTATGAATGCCTAACACTCTATGCTCAAAAAGGAGTGCATCGCTTTGTTATGTAACAAGCTGAAGTCATGGTTATTACTCCATTAGAAATTGTTGTCGTTAGGACAGCAGGATTAGTTTCCTCCATTACGAAATTGTTGTCGTTAGGACAGCAGTAGTAGTTCCAATTTAACTAATTTTGTTGTCCTAATGACAGCAGTTTCAAAATGGAAGAAACTAATCTTGTTGTCCTAACTACAGCAATTTCATAATGGAGGAGTATGTACTAAAAGCTCTCAAATTAGAAAAGGAAAACAAAATTCCTCTCCAACATGTACAGAGTACTGATAACATGTGTCTTCCAGTGTAGAATTTAGTGTGATAATGATTAGTGGCAGACCCAAAACTCATGCATTCAACATGGAAATTTAGGTTGCTTTATCTAAACTAATGATGCACCAAAGATGTGAGAAAAGAAAACAAGATCAAGAGAAGGTTGTTTTTCGTTTGGGTGAACAGATTTAGCGTAAAAAATGTTGCATAACTTATATGTTTGTTATAAGTTACTTGATTGTTAGCTGAAATATTTAGGCATTCAGTTGAATCCGGCCCCTGATATTGATACCTATCGGCTACGGTGAAACAAATAACTTCCAATAATGAACAGACAGACGCATGCAAATTAAAGGCACTTCCAGTTCCAGTCAACCAACCAAGCAGTTACTACTTACTAGGTATCAACTCGCCTTCTTACCATGTCCATTACACTTCTCGATAATATACTGTGCTAGAGAGCAGAACTATTTACAATGCTCAGATACAGGATCAGGAAGCACACCAGTAGTATTTGCTCGCTTTCTGCAGCTACAATAACTTACCCCTCAACAAAGCACACCCAAAACTTATACTGGCGAACTCAGATCAGGCAATTAATACCAGGACAAGCACCATCTACAAACCGGGTACTGCATGGCTTGCCCGGCATACATGGAAAGAACCTACTACACCATTACAAGTCTCTCTCAGCCACTTGTCTCACCTAAAAGAAGCAAAGGCTGCACAATGTAAATAGCACCAACAATAATTGATTCTAATTTCAAAACCAGAGCAGGGTATAGCAGCTGAAGTAGTACCTCACTAACTGACAAATCAGCAATTCTCAGAATTGAGAGATGAAGTGGGAGGGCCACCTTGGAACTCTTTGGAAGCTACTCCTCTTGCCAGAGAATTAGACAGACTATCTTCAGACCTAGAGCTTAGGGCACTTGGATTCATCCTTTCGATCTCCTCCCTTGTGTAAATGAAGATCTTGTGAACCATGTTGCAAAATTCACTGTTAAAACAGAAAGAAACGGGTTGAATCAAGATTAAATGTGTAATCACATTTTGATCATGAATATGGAAATATTCAAATATATCCGGACTCACTTCCAGGGATCGTCACCAACTAGCATCATGTCACCATCACTGTCGGTGTACACGACCAACCAATTCTTGTGGGGACTGCTCAGCTCACCATCAAAGTCAAACATCTTGTCCAGTTCAGCAACCAACTCATCGTAACAAGTGAACTTTGTCAGATCAACTGATCTGCCCAGTGCACTGCCTTGCTTATGGACCTGAAATGAGCAGCCTTGTCATATTCAACAACTATGAAAGAAACAGAGATGAATCATGCGCATAAGATTGCACGCTACCATACTACAACCAGTAACATAAGCTTGGGAATTGTGTTTTTTCAGTACAAAAAGGGTACTAGGACCAATGTTCCAGCAGCAATACTACATAACATGCATATTGGTATTGGGAAATGATCTTTCAGTCCAATTAGGCTACTATCACAAATAATCTTTTTACAATATAGCATACATATATTATGAAGAATATACCAATCATTTTAATGAGTAACACTATATTCAGAGGTCACATTAATACTAGGATAGTACTTTATTTGGACTGAAAGCAAATGTGAATCACACGGTTCCCGGATTGACGTTTACTTCTACTCCAAGGTACATAAAATTGGTTGTGCATAATGTCCTGCCCCAGTCACGCAACTCCAATAACATTTTTTTAGTTTCAAAGACAACTAGCAGGTTTTCTAGAACCGTGCAACCTGTGACAAACATAGATTCTAGACACATATGACCATGTTGCAGGGAGGGGAAACTCTATCAAGACGTTCCAGACAGTTAATCATACTTCAGAAACAATCATTTAGAATTTTCGCCCCAGTAAACATTTGTTGTATTTAGAGAAGGTTATCAATGACAAAAGTACAAGGGCAAACCTTCTTGCAGCTTCGGGTTGAACCATTTTGCACTTTGTTCTGAATATTATGGGTAGCTTCTGGACAAGATTGATTATTCTCCATACCAGAATCCAACTGAGGGCCATCAAGTGACTTCGCAGTCTTGGAATAACCAGGACAATTATCCACTTCAATTACATCAAGCTTATTTCCCATCGCTGATGAAGATGTTTGGAGCTTCCCATCATATGTGACACTTGGTGGGGATACCAGAGCTTTAGATTTTGCTGGGCTCTCAAGGGGAATTCCAAAAAGTCTGAATGAAGGACCTTTAGTTTTCTGATCATTATCAATAACCAAGGGTTGGGGCTTTATCAAAGTCGGGGATGAATGATCTGTGCAAGAAACATGGCCGGACCAGCCTGAGTTTTTATCACATCCTTGAATCGAAGTGAAAGCGCCATTCCCAAAAACCTTTCCAGTTCCAGTCCTATGAGGAAATGCAGTGTCAGGCATTGTCGGACAATTATGCTGATTCATCCCTAAACCAGTATTATAAGGCATAAGAGACCATGTGCCAGGCAACATATTGCGGTTGGCTTGTTGGACTGGATAATGAGTGTTCATTGTGTCCCATGTGTTTGAACGATTTCCGGATATATGACTAGAAAAATAAAGTGGGTTATGTGCATCTTTCACTGGTTGAAATCCTGATAACATCTGATTGTAACATTCAGGCCTTCTGGGCATCCAACCCTCCAAACTCAGCTTTGTCTGGTTAGCAATAAAATTTCTATCTTGATCAATTCCGGCAGGCCACATGGCGAGATCCTGAGCGGCCTTTAAATCACTGCTATTCCCGAATCGACTCGTCGAAGCTGTAATTCCTTGACTGTGCAAGGCCTTTGGGGTACACGTTTGTTGAGACTCTGGCACAGCTGTAGAAGCAATTACATGAAAAGATGAGTGCATCAGAAATGATAGCTAGAACTATAGAAGTTTCACAGTAACAAGGTTAAATTCAAACCTTCTCTGTTTACAGCTTGCAAGTCTGATGACAGAGCATTAACATTTGGACGAAACCTCTTTCTGACAGCTGGATGAGGGTTCACAGGAGGAGGGGTAACAGCAGGTTCTATTTGCCAAGGAGAAACTCTCTCAGGACGAGGAACGGAGGAAGCTTCGTCCCATCTCACCTAATTTTACAACAGATTACTTAAGGCTACTGCAAATAAAAGTACTGACACAACAAATTTACAAACATAATTTTAATACCTTCAGGGAACGCCATTTTGAGTCAGCCCAGCCCGATGCATCAGAAGAACCAATTCCAACTATAGTTCCTGTGAATCTAACAAATGAGAACAAAAAGTTAATCTCCAAATAGTAGTGTGGAATTACATGTGAAAGAACCAAAGATACATTTAAGGAATGGTACAACAGATAGCTCCAGATGCTTACCTTTGCTCCGCTGCCTCTTCACCTTCAAATCTCATCTTAAATCTCATCCCTATGGAATAATTTCGTTTCAGGGATTCATAGTAACGATCACGTGAGACAACAAATTCAGCTGGACTTGTCCTGCAAAGAAAGTGTAGATAACTTCAATTTCTATATTATCAAATAAGAGAATCAAGATGAATAACAGATGAAACTGCTATGCAACTACACAGAATAACGTGCCCAAGTTTATAATTCCCCACAAACCTTGGCTTGTAGTAGATAGTAAACATGCTCCCAGTGTTCACTGCATGCCATGCTGTTGCAAGAACACCAAGATGCATGCTATGGCTTGATATGACTGAAGATGGAACAGTAGTTTGGTGCCTCAATGCACGCCGAACTCCAACGCGTAGCTCACCATCCTCACCTCTGGCTCATAGAATATAAGGAAACAAAAATCCATAACATAGTTTTAAAGAAGTGACAAGAGATGCTAACTGGATGGTTAAGCAGACATATAACCACACCTGAGAAATATGAATGCATCCCCAGCAACAAGACGCTTGGCACTAACAAAAACGCTCCAACCACTCTGAAGAAGGTGTCTTCGTGGCTGACCTGTGGTCAAGCAAACAAAAAAACTTTGGATTTCAACAAGAATCAAGTTATAATTTAGAGTACTGATAAGCAGGAAGTCCTAGTCGAAACCAGTAATGCATGCAAAGGAAGAAGTGCCCCCAAAGCTACTACCATAACCACATCAAACTCAAGCAGAGACAAAGGTGAAGATCTATTTTACTACACCAAACATTTCACTTTTTCGTTTGACACCCGAAACAAAATTGTGGCCCAATTACTACCCTCAACTGTTCGTTCTTGGTAAATTAAACCTATTGAAAATTGTCCTCTTCTGTCTTGCTTTCCACAAATTGTATCTTGATTTCCAATTTTGTAGAATAATATTAATTATACATTATACCATATGTAAAGAAACATTTTTCATATATATATTTTGTAGTTTTTATGCATTTATATGTCTGTGTTTCAAATACTATTGCATTCTCATGTGTAAAATTGTGAAAATATTTAACTCTCTTTTGAATGGGGCTTTAAGTCTTGTATGATCCTACGAGTTTTGGGCATAATAAACAAAAGGAACTAAATAAGGAGCAAGATGGCCAAATTTGAATTGATTAGGTAGTAAAATGAGTAAAAATATTTTGGGTAATATGAAGAATGTTTATTGTTCATATATAAAATATACCTTTTCCCAAAATAAAATTTAACACACAATGTTAGCTTATAGTATACTCCCTTTCAAAAAAGTATGTGTAACTGTTTTGTGTCAGATGTTGTTATTACTTTCGAAGTAAAATGGTCAAAATGCAAATGGCCTCTACTGCATTACAAAGAAAACAAGCAAGGAAGAAGTAAGGAGGAGACTTGTACAAGGGAATCTCAGTGAATGAACAAGCGAAATGCATGACCTGTTCTTGTTGAATAGATCCATAACAAGGAGGATGAGTCATTACCTCGAAATATGTGACGGAAGCGCCACTCAATCCCATGCAGGTCCCTAGCCACCAGCTCTTGATTTGGAGGATGCTGACTCATATCCTGTCCAAGGGGCAACATCAAAGGCACCATGAACATTGGACGAACAGGAGGCAGTACTGAACAAACAATATACAAGCAATAAGCATATGAGAAAGGTTCTGATGGCCTAACCAGTGGTGGGAGGCACTCATCTGCATGCCGGCGTAAAACCGAGAATCCACCGTGTGTGCTTGTGTCTGAGGCTGTCAGTGTCTTGCAGAAGGCATGGATGCGAATCCGGTCATTTACAGCAGGTGATGCAGCAGGCACCACCTCGTCCTCCCCAATCCCCTCTGTTGTAGAGGCATTCTCTTCTACCTTCTGTAAACCAACCCAAATATAATAATTGGTTAGCAATCGAAGCCGAAATACGCACAAAGAATCACTGCCTGTTACTTACCTTGTCAGGGAGCAGGGTGAGCTGTGCATAGACTTCATCAGTATCTTGCTCAGCCTATAGAAAGGGACAGAGGGTACAAGGATCCACATTCATAATCATGTAAAATTCCATCAACAGGAACGCTATTACTGTGTAAAGCTAAAAGACGCTACTACCTTCAATTCAATGTTCATGAGCTTGCAGGGGATCTTCCATGGCAGATTGTAGAGCGGTGCACCCTGCTGCTCGGCAACTTGGTTTGTGGAAGCCTCGACCTGAAACCACAAGTCCACAATACAGTACAAACAAGCAGAGGCTGCTTAAATCACAGGAGCAGGGGAGAATCTTGGACAGAGGAATCATAGCAAATCTCAGTATAAAAAAATTCCTGAACTTTGGATGACGAATAAAAAACATAAAAGCACTGGTTCCTAATACCATTCGAAGCACGAATAAAGAAAGACCAAATCTCCAGGGTCAAGTGAAGGAATCCAGCTGAGCTCACAGCAGTAAAAGTAACCAGCCACCTCCAAAACCTAAGAAAGCTCAGTTCCCAGACATGAGGATTCAGGAGGAACCTCGAATCTTATCCCCGAAAACAGCGAGTTTCTGCGCGGCCGAATCAGCAAGGGCCCTCGCATTGCCGCACCTGCGGGCATCAGACCGCAGCAACAACACAGTGGCCACGCAAATGGACCAAAGGAGAAAACTCGGGAATTTCCGAGGGAATTCGAAGATTCCGCAACAGGGCGCACGCTTATACGAACCGGAACCACGAATTAAAGCCGCCGACGCGGAGGAATTTCCAAATCCAGCCCCACAATCCGGGAATTTCCAAATCGAAGGGCGCACATGGACCCCATCGACTCCCGAGCCGAGCAAATCCGGCGCCAAAACCCCTCCAAACCCCGCAATTCGCCGCGATCAAGCACGAGCCCCGCGAAATTCGGCGAGGATTCCAGCACACCCGCGCTCTGCGGCGCGGGCGGAACCCAAACCCCTTGGGAAATAAACGCGGGGAAACCATCGATCGACAAAACTAAGCAAAAACAAAAGGGTGGCGCGATGCGGTCACCTGCTCGATGTGGCCCTGCGGGAAGTAGAAGACCTTCTCCCCGAGCGGCGGCACGCTAGCGAGCGGCCCCGCGCACGCCTTCCACAGCTCCACGAACAGCGCGTCCTTCCCCGCTGCTCCGCCGCCGCCAGTACCTGCGCGCGGCGCAACAAACAAACCCGGGTCACGAACAGCCCAAACCCTCCTCCCCGCCCAAACAACCCCACGCGCACGAGCGCCGGCACCAACGCACGCCCGCGCGCGCTCACCTCCGTCGCCCCCGCCGCCGGCCGGCATCGGATCTCACATGCACGTCCCCGCCCGCCGCGCCTGGCTGACGAACTCCGGTCCGGCGCTCTCCCGAGCTGCTGCTCCCTTCCCCGCGCTGTGCGATCCAGGTGGAGTGGAGGAGGCAGGCGATTTTTAAGTAGCGGCAGGCGAAGGGGAACGACGGCGACGTCAGTTTCTGTGTCTCTTCTCCTCTTCTCTCTCTCTCTCTCTCTTGTTGTGTGCTGGTGGGGTGTGCGTCTGCGTGAGAGAGGAGAGTGTGTCAGCTTCAGCCGCCTCCTCGCGTTGCCCACCGCGACCGCGCCGAGGTAGGCAGGCAGGCGTGCGGTGAGCTCACCGCGCGGGCCGACCCGGGCCCGGGCCGGATGGGCCTGTCTCTCCCCGCAGGCAAGGGACGACGGGATAAGAGCCACTTTACACTTTGATTAAACTAGACTAAGGCCCCGTTCGTTTCCACCCTCTAAAATTTAGATATCTGTCACATCAAAGAGAATCTTACTATTTAGTAGTAATTTTATTAATTTAATAACAAAACCTATGTCGCGACCCCCTCTAATTTGCGAGACGAATCTAATGATCCTAATTAATCTATGTTTCTGCTACAGTGATGCTTACAGTAAACATCTTCTAATAACACTATAATTATCCTCGTTGGATTCAGTCTCGTGAATTAGATAGAGGGTCTGCAATTAGTTTCGAGATTAGACTTTATTTAGTACTCCAAAATGATAAAATTCTCTTTGATTTGACCCTCTAAAAATTAGATAGGGGAAACGAACAGGCCCTAACCCCCAACTATATAAAACGAGCTCTATCCGATCGTCACTGCTTTGCTTTATTCCGCACCGGGCACACGCGCCCTCTCGGTTTTGTAACGAGGGATGGGTGCTGCCGCCCGCCGTGTTGGTCCGGTCAGAGCAGGTGGGCGTGCGTGGCCATAATTAGCAAGAAAACGGTCTTAAGTAATGGCGAGACCGAGGAAACCAGAGCGATTTGGATCGTCGTCGACACACCATTGGTGCTTTGTGCTTGCTGGTGCTGCATGGCTGAGTTTTCCAAGCTGATTGGCGAGCCCTTGTGCTGGTTGGACATGGACACGGCTGCGCTTCGTTTTGGGTCCTAGCACTTGGCATGGTTCCGTGTTTGGACAAAGATTGTTTCTTCCATTTGTCTATGTCCCCGAGGTTTGTCATAGTAGTTCTATTGTTGTTAGGTCATTAATGTTTATTCGCATGCAACATCACTACTATGCAGCTGTGTGGGAGTTGTTGTTGTTTTTTGTCAAAGCAATTAGCCAAGTGGTTGAAGAAAACATTCCGTTGCGATTGCGACTATAGAGGTGTTGTGTACTAGGTGACCCGTGTGACATCTTTGATGTCGTGAGTGATTACGAGTTAGAAAGACTTATCTTTACGTTCAAGTGGACACATGTCACGTACTCCTCCTAGGTACTAGCAAATTGGACCTAAAAATTTAGATTACCATTGTACTAGCTTTAAAATTTGGATGGGGTCAATAGTGAAATCCAACTTGCACGTTGTTTTAAGAATTTTGTTTTACGCTAGTTTTGATGTCCGTGCTTGGACAAAGATTATTTCTTTCATTTGTATACGCCTACAAAGGTATCATCGTAGTATTATTGTTATTAGGTTAGTAGTGATTATTCACATGCCCACATCACTGATTTGCATTTGTGGGATTCTCTCTTCGTTAGGGCAACTCGTGAAGCGGTTAAAGAACACATTCCATCACGATTGTGACCATCGAGATGCTGAGTTCTAGGTGACCGTGCGACGTGTTTGATGCCGCGAGCGACTACTAGTCACACTATACATAACACAGTATAATGTGTATCCTATGTTCAATTGGATACATGTCGCCATACACTACTCCTAGGTCATAATAGACCTTAAAAATTTAGCCAATTGGTTTGCATCTTTCTTTTTAAGGCTCCGTTTGGAACGAGGGAAATTCATAGGAATTTTAGAGGAAGTCATTCCTTTGGAAAGGAAGTGCAGCAACACGTTTGGAACAAAGGAAAGCAAAGTTCCTTTCCTCCGGAAAGGAAACAGACCATGTGTATTTCACAGGAAACGAAAAATCCAGTCCAATCAAAGGAAACGCTCCCTTCGCTCTCGCTGCGCATTTTCTCTCGGCCGTAACGCTGTGTCCTGTCATTAGTGAAGCGTGACAAAAAGATATGGAGACGAGCCTAATTACAAGCAAATAGAAAAAAACAATTGCTGAGCCTAATCACAAGCAAATAGAAAAAAAACAATTGCTGAGCCAAGGTCGACCGGCATCGAAGCCACCGTTTTGCTCGAGTTCTTTTGCCTTCAGTCTTTACGCACCAGAAAAAAGAGAGAATAATAGGAGAGAGAAGAATGAACTGCAGAAGGAATACAATGAATGAGCTTTTCTTCAAAAAAAAATTTGACTTGGGAAACCAGTAATTAGTCTCTTAGCGGTTCATGGAGTACAAATTTGGCTACATGTGTTTCTTTATAATACAGATTTTGTTTTAGATAATGGAACAACGGTTCCAGCCTCTGCACTCTTTATAATACGGATGATATAACGATAATATAACTTATTAATTAGTTTCACTAACATTTAACATTTTTGTTCCTTTATTTCCATTCCTCTATCCCAAACATCTGAAGTTCTCCATTCCTCTGTTTTGGATTCCTGTAGTTTTTTAGTTTTTCAATTTCTGTGTTTTCTCTATTCCTGTGTTTTTCCTCGTTCCTGTGTTTTACATTCCTTTGTTCCAAACAGACCCTAAACTTTTGACACGCTTATAATAGTGAAATCCGAACTGCAAATATACGTAGTAGTTTTAAACAAGTGGCGCTA
Organism: Chloris gayana; assembly: GCA_031894775.1. Taxonomy (NCBI): domain Eukaryota; kingdom Viridiplantae; phylum Streptophyta; class Magnoliopsida; order Poales; family Poaceae; genus Chloris; species Chloris gayana. Next base: position 1,901,404 of record JAUNZO010001189.1, on the reverse strand, counting down.
CGTCAGTTTAGCAGCCCAATACACCTGCATCTAAATTCTAAAATTATTCGGAAAATTACGTTGTTTGTAACTAATAAGCCTACGTTTAGCGCGACCGCGCGGAGCACGGTGCTGCTTCTCTGCGGAGCTCGCGAGAGGAGGGCGCGGTGACCGCACCGCGAGCGCGCGGGGCCCACAGGAACCAGCGGACAGCAATTACCCGCGCGCTAGTACCTGCCGTTTACCGCTGCTAAAATCCGTGATTACACCCGAAAGCTTTTATCAGGCACACATCACTGGGAAACGCACAGCCTCGCCGTACGCCACCGCCAGCGGGATCCGCTGCGGCACCTCGCACACCGAATCACGCGACACGCCACGCGTCGCCGCCTCGTGGGCCGGGCCCGGAGGCAGCAGCGCCGGCGAGCGGCTGTCCGCTGCCTTGGCATGGGCTGAGCGGATCCCAGGAAAGGATGCGGCGGGCCCAGCGTCTTCCTGGCGCGCGCCACGTGAAGGAAGTGGGGCCGCGGCGTCAGTGAGGTAGCCGGGGCGCAGGGGCACGTGGGGGCTGGCCGCGCTGGATGGGGGAAGCGGAGTGGTGGCGTGTGCCCGCCACCCGCCTCGCGCGCTGCTTTACTTCCCCGCGAGAAACTGCCGCGACATCGTGCTAATCGTTCCCGTTTCACTGAGACATGGGACCAGAGAATCCGGGGGCCGCATGTCGGTCAGTGCGCGGGGTTTGGGTATAATAGTGGCGGTTTCGTGCGATGTGGCGGTGGGCCAGAGGCGGGGCCCTTCTTTTCCTCTCGGAGTACTGGGAGTGCTCGGCTTTTTCGGCTTCCGGGATGCCTGCGACGAGCTTGGCACGGAAATCGAGTATTCGGGGCAAACAGCAATTGTGTACTGTACTAGGAAGACATTGCCCTGACCAGACTCGGCAGTGTCGAGCAGGTACGAGAGACGATTTTTATGTGTGGTGTGGACATACGAAGTTACAGTATCCTATACGGAGTTGGTGTACTGCGTCAAGTCAAGAGAAGATAAGTGCTAATGCCGTCGTGCGCCAAGGGAAAATAATGTAGTTGACGTCGCCACGTAAAGTAAAGTGCATGTTAAACGAGATTGAGGACAATGCACAAGTGCGCATCATCTTCAACTGATTTTCTGTGATGCGTAGTACAAATCAAAGAGAGAGAAAATCCTTATTTGGCTAGAGAAAAAGCGGTATTCAAAGATGACCTGTATGGACGCAAAAGACAGTTTAGGCTTCACCCTGCTCTTGGACACGAATTTGGGACTCTATTTTGTGACAAAGAGAAAATTCCTTACTTAGCTAGAAAAAATGAGCCTTCCCTTGTAGACCCTCTCAGAAACGAAATTTCCGGCTTCCCTTGTAGGATTTCATCTTCTATTCCTTATTTGGCCTTTCCATATTATCTGTGAGCTTGTGCCGTTAAGTTTCTTGTTACATCGTTAGTTGCGAATAATATAAACCTCGAATCCTTTAGTTACGGACAAACCAAAGCACGCGCATGTTCATCTGACCTATGCTTAGGCCAGTCTCAATCCATGATTTCATTTTACTGTTTTAAGAGTGTCGTATTAATTTTTTAGTTTTGACTTAGAGAATGAAACAAATTCTCTCAATGCATCTATTTCATCTCTCATAATTTCATAGGTGAGGCCAAGCATTAAAGTAATAAGGTTTTATTGGTCAAAACATGCTTAGATGAAACTATGCCCTCTCAATGGGATCGGGATCCTCTGCATTAGCAACTAGCTAATGTAGAGAACACTCGTTGGTGGCATTAGGTCGAACTTTTAGCCATCCGATTGGAAATGAATGGATCAGATTGGATGCCACGAGTAGTGTAGGTAAAAAGTTAAAAAAACATTGCGGTACTAGTGAACAGTACCACTATCCGAAACACTGTTCACCTTCTCACAAAAAGTATCTGCAGACACGGTACATTGCCTGGCATTTAGACCTGTGTATTGGGCTACTGCAGAGGACCCCGATCCTCGCAATGGATGTTTCGTTGAAGTTTCATTTGTTGGAAAGACAACTATAGATTCATTTGTTGAAGTTTCATCTCTCATAGTTTCCCATGTCATAATTTTTGCTGATTTAGTGCCATATCTTAGACGAGGATGAAATTTTTACGCAACGGAAAAATGGGTAACGCTACCGTGAGAGGGAGTTGCGCACGGGCGCGTTGCCGTAAGGACAGAAGGGGCGCTCCGCGCTCATAGTAAACTCGAGTGACGAGTGTTGTATGATGTAACGAGCTGACATAAGCTTGACGAACCAGCTAACCAGTTATTCTTTGAATACGGCGCGTGGCATCAGATCGGGCCGCCAGTCCTTCTTTGAATACCGCGGATTTAAAGTGCCGAATTGGTACAAGTACAGAAGCTGGTACTATAATGAGCATAATAATAAAACCAAACATTTTTTGACACGGGTGGTACAAGTGAAGTCGTCGTGTTTGTTCGGGTGAGGTGCAGAGCACGGGTCCATGGTGACGACCGCGACCATCTTTCTCCGGGCGGCGGGCTGCGCCGGACTCCACGGAAGCCGCGCTGCTTTGGCTGCGTGCGGGACTGCTGCTCTCTCGCTTCCTTGCGCACCCACGTGGCAGCTGAGACCGTCGGGCCTTTCGGTGCGTCGCCGTTCACGAGTCGCACAATAAAATGCCCTCTCTAGTCTCTACTGCGGTGATGCTTGGGTCGACGAAAAGGCATGTCGCGGCACGAAAAGGGAGCGCCGGTCACACAGGCAGGGAAGAACAGGAAAGCGGATCAGCGACTGGCAGCGCGGGCCCGCCGGTCCTCGCCTGGAAAAGCAAGCGCCCCACGCCGCACACCCTCTCCTGCGGAAGCTCGGCGCGGTGCGGTCGGACCAGCCAGGGGAGGGAGAGCGCAGCAGGCAGCGCACCACCGGTAGCCGCGCTCCGGCGCTGGTTCGCCAGGTGGCAGGCGTGTTGTCCTCCGGTGAGATCCATGAGCAACGCACACACACGACCTGTACGTGCATTTCTCTTTCCTTGTCGGAGACGTTGGTTGGAGGACCGATGAGCGCAAAGCGTCATGGGCAGGGGCGAAGCTACGTTCAAGGATTGGTGTCAGCTGACACCAACGATTTTTTGGAAAATCAATGAAAAATTACTGTTTAGCACTACTAATCAAGTGATCTGACCCCACTGGTTATGCTAGCTGACACCAGCGACTTTGTGTCCTGGCTTCGCCCCTGGTCATGGGTAATAACACGGTGGGAGCATGGTTGAAATAACCGGGTTAACCGGCCGGTTAACCTGGTTAACCGGCAAACCGGTCCGGTCCGGTTACACCGGTCGGCCGGTTAACCCCGGTTCAAATTTGAAAATTTTCAAAATTTGAGAAAATTTGTATATAAATTTTGTAAAAAAACTAGAGAAAAAGTGATGATTTATGGTGAAAAAATGAAATGAAAAGAAGCAGTTTTGATTAAGGAAAGAAATAGAAACGAAAAATAATGGAAGGAAAATGAAGAAAAAATAGGAAAGGAGAAAGAAAACTGTCTCCTTATATCTTTCCACCACGCACAATTAGAAAACAAATTATTGGCATGTCGGAGGCCACTCATCCCTTGCGAGAGTAATTAGCGCATGCATAAGGTTGGTGCATGTTTCCATACATGCATGTAAATTTTAACGCGTATAAATAAATAAACAAAGATGGCATCTGGTAAAAATATATATTTATTCCCTCCTTCCATTTAATTATGGTTTCGGGTTTTGCATTCCCATAAGTGGAGTTATTAGCATTGTACTTAGAAATAAAATTAAAGGTTAACTAATTCCCATGCAAGAAGGAGAGTTATTAGCATAGTAATTAGGAATAGAATTAAAGGGTAACCGCCCGGTTAACCGTGATAACCGGATGGTTAACCGGCAAAACCGGCCGGTTAACCGGTGTCCGACCGGTAGTGACTCAAAATGAATTTATGTTGCAAATATTGTTTGGACAATTCTATTTGGACTTGTATTGGATAATATGGTTGTGCTATGTCATGTGAAGTGGATGCATTGTGAATTTGTGCCTAATATTGTCTTTAATATTCTAGGAAAGTGAATGCAATTTTTTTCGCTACGTTTTGTGCTATTTTTTTAAATTTTATTGCATTTTTAAACTCCGTGCAATCCGGCCGATTAACCGTCCGACCGGCCGGTTAACCGGAGAAACCGACCGGTTAACCGTTCTACGACCATGGCGACCAGAAATCAAATTTTGTCCGGCTAACCGGCCGGTTTTTCCGGTTATCCGGTTAACCGGTGGGCCGGTCCCAGGCGGTTCTCACGGTTCAAGCGGCTATCAAAACCTTGGGTGGGAGTAGGTCGTGATGTTGCGGCCTGGAGCTGTACAAGGATCCCCCACCCCGAGGTTGTGTACTGGAAAACGGTGTTCTACGGGAATCATCAGTGCTACTACTACTTTCCTACTGCGGTGTAGTCCTTCATCATATATACACGAGTTGTGGGAGGATTTGCTCCTTATTTTTCAGTTGCAAAAACCACGTAAAGGCGTCTACGTACTCGGTACCGACACATACTTCGTGAAGAGAGCAAGCGACGAGCTAGCTTCTACGACAGGTCCCGAAAATAAATGGCAAAACTGATGGACCCTGAGCGCGCTTGTTGGGCTGTTTTGCTGCTTCGTACGTGGGCCAACAACATGGCGCACCAGTAGGCCAGCGGCCGGGCCGGGCCGGGCCACCACTGAGAGCATCTTCAAAAGAGCACCATAAGCTTCCCTTAAACCATGAACTTCCCCTAAAAATAACCATAAACTCCCCTTACGATAAATTAATGGGGTTCAATCTAAAAACGATCTTTAACTGCTCCCCAAAATAACTAACGTATTTATTCTCTTCCTAAATTCACCTTACTTGTAGCTAGATTGGGACCTCAATCCTTCTATTTACGAGGAGTTAATGTTGTTGTGTCCCCACACATGCTGACATGACCCAATCAAATATATCATTGATCTATTTTTTAGGGAGAACTGTTGCAAGAGGCGATGAAAACTTGCCCCCATAAATTTTTGGGCTGCTACCAAAAAGAGATTTCCGGGGTCTATTTTTCTGAAAAAGCTCTTGGATATGATCCAACCTCCGTTATGAGATGGATCTCTTGCCCATTTCTCCATGCCTTTTCTTTCTTTCTTTCTTTCTTTCTCTGATATGAGAGCGGGGACGAGGAGTCGGACGAGTCATGGAGACGCGTGATGGTGAAGAGAACGAGTGATGAGACACTGGTTTGGAGAAGAGGGATTCAGATTTTTATAGGTTGTAGTCCGATTACAGAGTAGTATCTGATTGCAGGCAATCGTCAGACAAACTTGTGTTACCTCTCGTATTCTTCTAGTTACGGATACAAACGGGTCAACCAAACACGTCGCAAGGTTTTGACCGTTTTCACTTTTCGGAGAGGAATGTCATGCAAACTGCTACAGCTTCTAGGGCTATGCATACATGCGTCGCCAGCGCACACACCACACCCGGCCGAGGTTGGCCTAAAGAGGATAGTGTACGTCTGTGAGACGAGCTTCTAATGCACGCGTGTCCAGACACGAAATCAAAAGAAGAACTGGAAGAACGGTTCGCTTCTACTAGTACTTGTGCACCGCCGGCACCAACCATACATGTACAACGCAACGAGCAACGAAAGAATTGGAAGCAGGTTTTCTTCTACTCCATTTTTTACTATCAATTTCGATTGAACAACTGGAGCACAACTACATGAAGCAAGCCACGACGCGCCTACGCCGGCGGCAGCCAGCCCGCACAAACAGGATGCCGGGTTCCTCGCTCCCTTTCTGTCGCAATCCTCCTGCCGACGCGCCCCCAACGGCCTTTAGCCACTGACACGTTGGTCCCACGGTAACCGTCCCCACGTGCCGGTCTCTGAGGCCGCGGGGAAGCGTGGGTCCGCCCCTCGACAGCCGTCGCCGTCGCCACGTGCTGGCCACCGGAGCCCCGAATAATTGGGCTAGGTCCACACCCGCGCCGCGCCGATTTGTTTCCCTGACCGTGAAGCGTCGGCAGCGCACGGGTGCCCGTAGCTGTTCCCGTTCCCGTTCCCGTTCCCGTTTCGAATCGAAACGCGCTGAGGCCGGCAGCGATGGCGGCGGCGGCGGCGGAGGGGAGAAGAAGGCGGGGATGGACGCGCGGAAGGACGGGGTGGCCAGGGAGGTCATCCGGATGGAGCGGGAGGCCGTCATCCCCATCCTCAAGCCCAAGCTCGTCATGCGCCTCGCCTACCTCATCGGTGCGCCTCCTTTCCCAGCCAGTCTTCCCCTGCGTCATCGACCTAGCTACTAGTTCTAATGTTCGACCGTTCTAGCAGTTCCAGTGCGCGCTCCTAGTTGAAGCGTCGCTAGCGGCGGCGCTGATTTAGCTAGTTCTCGCATTCGTTCGTCTTTTTTTTCTTCTTCCCAGTTTGGCATTCGTTCTGGGTGACGTCCTTTCTCTGCCTGGAGGGCATTCGTCGTTATTTCCACTGCAATTGATGAGACGGAACTAGTGCGCCACTGAGAGCTGCCCCCTATTCCCTACTGTTGTGTGCAGAGCACGAAGCCGACCGCAACGATTTTCTCAAGCTGTGCAAGAAGGTGGAGTACACCATCCGGGCCTGGTACCAGCTCCATTTCGAGGACCTCATGGTAAGCCTCCCTTGTTCTGTTTGTCTTCTGATTGTTTGGGTCCTGTGTGGTGTGATTCTCTCTCTCGTTGATTGGCGCAGCAACTGTACTCCCTGTTCGATCCTGTTTCTGGTGGCAAGAGGCTGGAGCAGCAGAACCTCACCCAAGAGGAGATCGAGACTCTTGAGTTCAATTTCATGACGTATCTCTTCCAGGTCATTCCTTACAGGTTCCTCTATTTAGTACTACTGCACTGCTAGTATAGCCGGTGTTTGGCCTATTCCAACACCTGCCTCATCTCCTCATACACTGTTATTCTCATACATTTTGTGCCGAATGCGTTGATCTCGTTTGGTACTATGCATAACTGGCTGGAGTACATGTCTATTTCTCATAGGAAACGAATTACTTGATGCACGACTTTCAGTGTCTGTCCTTCCATAACACATGGCACCTACTCTGTTGTTACGATTTAGAAGTAATTTTTTTATGGTCAGATTCCAAATCGTGCTTAGTGATAACACAAAAATGCCGTGAAACACACGGCGAGAATAAATTATATGTATACTCCCTCCTTCCTGTAAATGATGTCGTTCCGACACAGTTCCGTAGTTCATTTTTAGTTCACTTTGGCTGTCGGGAACGACAAGATTTTGAGAACGGATGAGTATTAATTGGATACCTGACCAAAGTCCACAGAAAATTATGCTACAATTTCATCATTCTGTTGTAACGGAGCTGCAAGTTCTTTATGTTTACCTAATAAACTCACATAGAGTGCTGCTTATTGACATAAGCTTCTGACATTTTAACATGAAAAAGGGAATGCTGGTTCTTTGATTCGATTATTTACATATGAGACGTTCTACTGCTATTCCGTCTCACAGCTCTATTTTCTTTTGATCATTTGTAATGATTTTTTTGTTAAACCTATCAAGCAGGTAATGGAAAAGAGCAACTTCAAGCTGTTATCTGATGAGGAGTACAATGTTGCACAATCTGGAAAATATCTTTTGAATCTTCCCATCAAAGTTGATGAATCCAAGGTCTGAAATTTAAGTTCTCAAAATAATGACTTCAAAATAATATGTCCTGTCACACTTAATTGCTTTCCTTGGAATGTAGCTAGACAAAAAGTTGTTGACATCATACTTTAAAGAGCACCCACATGATAATCTACCGGAATTTGCAGACAAGGTACACATATTTTTGTTTCCTGCATTTTCCTTGTCATCTTTTTCTTGGGGGTGTCACTTAAATTTCTGTGCTGGTGATTAATAGTAAGGAAAACATTGAACGGTTCTTATGATTTTCTATCTGCTTTCCTCATTGTGACATTCTTTGCAAAGTCATTGTTTCGTATTATCTGCATCTTTGCAGTATATCATCTTTCGCCGGGGCATTGGAATTGACAAAACAACTGATTACTTTTTCATGGAGAAAGTAGATGTGATGATATCCCGAGCTTGGAGGTCCCTGCTAAGGATAACCAGGTATAGGGGCTTACCTAATATCATATTTTGGATAGTTAGCTCAATCAAATGAAATGATCTTAAGTTATGTATTTTGTTATAGTAATGAACTCCTATTTTGTTACAGGATCGATAGATTGTTTTCTAGGAAACCTCAGGCTAAGCCAAAGAAAGACACAAAGAAGACTGATGAAATAAATGAAGATGAAGAAGAACCAGAACTTTTTGTTGAGAGAGTTCGATTAGAAAAAATTGAATTAAGGTTGCTCATAGCCTACTCAATAAATTTGCAGACTGCAAAACTTATTCTCTAAGATCCATGTCTTTACTTTTTGTTGACAGTATGAGAAATCTTCTGAGTAAGATGACAATTCAAGAACCTACATTTGATAGGATTATTGTGGTGTACAGGTATCTTCAATGTGCTATTATGAACCTCCACATTTGCTATTGATTCAGTATTTCTTTTCTGTTGATGCAGTTATATTAGTTGTTTGTGGGATCATATGTGTAGGAGAGCTGGCACGAAGGATAAACCTGATCGAGGAATATTTGTAAAGCACTTCAAGCATATTCCAATGGCTGACATGGAAATTGCTCTTGTGAGATAAATCGCTGCAAATAATATTCACATGCTGATGTTTTAGCATCATCTAGTTGCATCTGTGGTTGCTATTGGTGACCTGAAATTAGTTGTTTTGTAGCCAGAGAAGAAGAATCCTACTTTAACACCTATGGATTGGGTCAAATTTCTCATATCTGCGGTTATCGGCTTGGTATGTGTCTCGGCTTATCCTAATGTACAGCTTCTGTTGGTGTTTTACTGTATCAACGCTCAACGGCTTACACTTGCAGGTTACTCTAGTTGGTTCTCTTGAAATGCCAAAGGCTGATGTATGGGTTGTAATAGCAATTTTATCTGGTGTTATTGGATACTGCGCCAAGATCTACTTCACGTAAGTTATTAGCTGGTACTCTTTTTGTTGTTACACTGATTGCCATTTTGGTAAATGATAGTAATTCTGTGAGGGTAGTATAGCTCCAAAAGGGCCAAACTCAGTTTAGTGTAATCAATTGAATTTTTTATATGTAGAGCGATCTTGCTACCATTTCCCATAATAGTTCCATGATTCTAATATATTTGACTAAGCATGGGCTAGATAATTTTAGCTATATTTTGTTGATTAACCACCTGTGACAGATTTGTTTTTTTAATGCAGATTTCAGCAAAATATGACAATTTATCAGAACATGATTACAAAATCAATGTACGATAAACAGCTTGATAGTGGGAAAGGAACTCTTCTTCACTTATGTGATGATGTGATACAACAAGAAGTATGAAACAGTTAATGATAATGCTTCAAATCTCAAGATTGCCCCATATCTTGATGCTCAATGATCGTCCTTTATGTAGGTTAAAGAGGTCATAATTTCTTTCTACATTTTAATGGAGCAGGGGAAGGCAACTGAACAAGTAAGCATGACTTCAGTTATTGTTCTATCGATTAGAATATCTTGAGCATTTGTGCGCTCAAGGTGATGTTATTCTTTTGGTACCCCCTGTGTCTTATTTTTCTGTTGTTGTTTTACCCTTTGGCTGATAAAAGCTGTGTGCATGCATTGTCATTCACTGTTACATGGCACTCAAATGAGTCTAAGGCCTTAGACACATGTAGACTGACGTGTTCCAAAAAAAATGTAGACTGACGTTATATTACTTTATTCTCTGAAAAGCACACTATTACTTAACTGTTGTTGCAGTAGCACTGTTCATTTTAGATTCGTTCCTGGTGAGAACACAGTGCATCTTTAAGATGGTAAATTTATATATAGCTTTTTGTAACTGCAAAAATGTTGTGTCACACCACCTGCCTTTTGTTTGATTAAAGCTTAGAGATATAATTATATTTAAGAAAAAAAACCTATTAAGAATTGTTACCATAAGAAATTTTAGACGATTGTATTTTAGAAAGAAAAAGCGTTTAGCCCAACAAACTTCATTGCCAACTTTGGATCCACTTGGTAATACAGATGGTATTATCGCGATTGCAAGAAATGTTCTGATAGATGTGATGCAATTGGGGACTGTACTATAGGCTATCGTGCCACTCATGCTAGCTTTACCTTGTGACCAGTTACCGTGAATTTAGGGATCTTACAGTATTTCGTTCATATGCTGTTGCTTCCAGGATCTTGATTTACGCTGTGAAGAGCTAATCAAAGAAGAGTTTGGTGCTGAGTGCAATTTTGATGTTCATGATGCTGTAAAGAAGTTAGAGAAGCTTGGTATTGTACACCGGGTAAATCTCCCATCGATTCATTCTAATGTTGAAGCATATATTATGACAAGTTATTCTGACTATGTAGTAGTAAGCAACTTGTCTATGAGTGTCTGTTTCTGCACTGGTGTAGCTTCAGTTTGTAGGTTTGCATTCGTGTCTGATTTCCTAGTAAACAGGCAAAAACATAGTAAATACTTGCATCTTCAGTTTGAAATTTTGAAGCCATATGTTACACGTGGGATATTTGTGTGATCTTGGCCATGGTTTTTGAGGCATTGTGGCGTTGTGTGGCGACTAACCCCCTTCACAGTGCCTAGGTGTCGATTAGGAGACGTCTAGGTCTTGTGGTGTAACTAAAACTGTGTGGCATCCTGTGGCGACTGACCACCCCTTAACAATGGCTAGGCGTCGATTGGACGACGCCACAGAAACCATGTCCGTGGCTCTAGAAGATTGTTGGTTTAACCCTTTTATGATCGAATATAGCTTTTAAAGCTGCCCTATTGAAGGTGGCCCAGATCAGATCAACCTTTTGACTTTTTATTGTCTCATATTGACTTGATAACTGGCAGGAGCGGAGCAACATGTGTTTTGAACTATCTCATGTTTATGATTTCTCTGCTGTTCGATTCTATTTTGCTGTTGTGAATGGAGAAAGATATAGTCGCAGATATATACATGCATAAATGAATAGCTAATGAATTCATATGGTTTCCAAAATGTGCCTTGAAATCTTTTGTCTTCAATGATGATTCATCAGATTTTGCATTTGATTCAGTACCTCAAAGCATATATTCTTTTTTTTTTTTTTTTACTTTTGCTTTGTAGTCTAGGCAGACATGATATATTGTTTCTGTTGTGGTAATGTAAGATGGTTGGTGCATTGAACTCAACATACAAAAAGGTTCTCTAGTTGGTGTTCTAGATGAAAGTGTAATTGTTGCTCAATTGAGCCTATGCTGCAGGCCTGGTTGAGCTCCTTGTGAGTACCACGTTGAAATAGGCGGTCCACTATTGTTCGCTAATAGCTTTAGTTAGGTGACTATATGGAGTTCAATTCCAGCAGATGCTAATATGGATTACTTTCTGCTCCCCAGGACTCAATTGGCAGGATCTTATGTGTTTCCTTGAAGCGTGCAAATGAGATCATTGGCACTACAACAGAAGAAATGGTGATGCGAGCAGAACAGAGCCCCGCTTCTTGAGCTGCAGATCATGATTGGTTGTATGTGTCATTTCTGTGTAAAGCACACACGGGACGCCCTGCAAGTTTGTTCGATTGCATCATATACCTTTCTGGTGTACAACTCAGTAGTTAGGCACGGTTTTCTCTTTACAGATGAGCAATGCAGACTATAGTGTGTCCCTTCGAGTGGTTTGTTTCAGTTGAAAGTGGGTACAGGTGATGTGTACATAACAATCATATTTAATAAACAGAAAAACAGTACATAACGATCGTATCTACTTATATTTCCATTTACCAGCAAAATTAGTGCAGAGTTTTGTGTCTTCTCTGATATTGACAGTTGAAATGCCCTGAACCTGATTACCTTATGCTTACGTTCTGAATCTCCCTTGTTTTTCCTTTCTCTTCTCCTTATGAAACTGAATGTCTCCTACGAATCTGAATATGCTGGTTGGGGCCCATGTTAACAGTAGCATTGTGTAATCTTGATAGAGGTATTCGGTATATAGATTATATTATAATTTGCTATAATAAAACAGAAGCTATTTTATAATCTTGATGAAACGGGCCCTAAGTCTTAACATTCCGGTAACTGGCTCTTGCCTTCATCCGAAGCTGTGTCAGCGTTCAACGATTTGCAGGGATTAAGTATCCTTTTGTCGCTGTCCATTTTGTAAAGTAAAGATTTTTGCTGTGAAACTCACTGTTGCTGATGCCAGTGCTTACGCCTTCCAAACTGATGAAGTGTTGTGAGGGTTGCACATCGACCGTGTTTTGCAGGAAACTATAAACTTTTCATTCTATGTTTTGAGTGTATTCGCACTAAACCCGCTGCACCGGGGATCAAAAGAGCCTGAACAGATACGACAAAGAAAGCTTCACATTTTAATTGCCCGTCCAGATTAGGTTACTGAAAATCTCCGGCGATTTGGGCTATGCAAATATTATACAGTTGACAGTTTCATTGATCTTATCGTATAGTACGGCAAGAAGCAGAGGTTGACACCTCCATTACAGAGGAAGCCAAGCTAGGCACATGCTGCCCTTCTCTCGGCCAGCGCCAGCGCCGGCGCCGGCGTTCACGGCGCAGCAGCTGAGGCAGCTCCGGGCACAGTGCATCGTGTTCCTCGCGTTCAGGTAGTCATCAGTCCCACATAAATATTATTGAGAATGATCATGCAGTTCTTGTTAACCCGTGAGTTTTCGTCTCGGAGAACAAGAGACGAATACGTTCACTGGTTTTGTATTTTGGATCTTCCAGAGAGCAGCGTCTAGTTTGAACGTTATTTGTCTATGTTCATGAAAATTTTGCAACTTTTATGTCTTTTAATTTGTTTCATGCACAATAACCAGCAAGGAGAACGTTCTTATGTGTAGGAACCATATAGAACCAAAGAAGCTGCATCTGGAAATCGCGCTCGGCGAATCTACTGAAGGTAGGAGCACAACCTAGATGGAGCATCTACATAGTACATACACATCCAGTCGTCATCCTGTCGCTGATAAGCTCGAGCTAAATTTCTTGTCGACGAGCTCAGGTGGCAGCGGCGGCGGCAGGCGAGGGGATGACAGCGACGAGAACAACGGTGAAACCGCACCTTCGTCATCTTCACAAGCGCCGTCATCCGCAGGCTTGTCAAGTCAGTTCTGGAGTGAGACAAGCCTTATCAAGGTCTGGGTAAAATATATACAGTGAGTCAGTGATCGAAGAGGCTGCTCTAAACTTGTTCCTCAAATTTCCTGTGAGGTTGACTCGCCCCCACACTAAAGGCTCCTTTGGAATGCAAGATTCTCAAAACGTAGAAATAGGAAAAATGTAGGATTTAAGTTGCATACGTTTTTGAATTCTATGGAACGAAAAGACTTTTGAATTCTATGGAATGAAAAGAACACAAAAATTGCACCTACACGTTGTTTGGATGTGTCGCAGGAAAAACACAAGAATTTTAAGGTTATATGTTCATTAGTGAGACGGAATAAAGAGAGATCATGTGCCAAAGGAATTTCACATGAGGTTGGAGCACATGCTAGAATTCCTCCAAATACATGGAGGAAACTTTTCTATCATCCAAAATTTCTATGAAGCAATCCTTTAATCCAAAAGGTACACATAGGATTATTTGCTTTAGGTTCAAATTCCTTCATTTTTCCTCCACAATTTTTTTGTTCCAAAGGAGGCCTAATATGTCCCTTGCTTCCTTATCAAGATCATCATCCCAGTTTCAACGATCATAAATATCCGATGGTAAACAATTCCGCTTTCTTTTTTTCATCAATACTACTAGTTAATGTTTTTAGGGCATACTATCAAATAAATATGTTCGCACTACATTTGATATCGATCTGAATTAGTATTAGTGGGCTCATCAATTGCAATTATAGCTGTCATATCTCTGGGCCCTTTGAAGTTCTCGTGTATTGTACTCGTAAGAAAATTTGTCGATGACATCTTGTTTGTGATGGGAAAATTGCACTTACAGTCCTAACACTTACATAGTTACAAATGGTTTTTGTGTACCCCTACTGGCTAACATGGTGTTTGTGGGGTAGAAAGTGTGTGCATGTGTTCATTTTTTTGAGAATGTGCGCACATATTCATAAGCGTGAGTATGCATGTATATGTGAGTGTATATATCTGTATTCAATCCACACAATAAAAAAATTTAAACTAGTACTAAAACTACATACTCAGGGAATGCCATAACATGAGGACAATGTGCTTTTCTTCTGTACCCCTGTTAGTATAGTAAATCTTGACGTTCGGCACCAGCAAATGAACGAATAATTAAACTACTGAGCAATCTTGTCAGAACATTATGGTTTTGTATGTGGATTTAGTAATCAATAAACAACAGTGATGATAAGGGAAGTAGCATTATAAAATTATCCCGATATATATCCTGAAATTATCCATCTCACATATGAAAATATCATTAAAAACCAATATACATGTATAAATTATCCATCATGAAAATAATCAGTGTGTTTGGCAAAACTAATTATTATAATAATACAATAACAAGATATGAGACATCCAATGTATTGCAACATTAGCTGGAATTAGATTATTAATACTAGCTAATTAAGAAGATAAGCAGGCTAACCCTCTAGTCTAGATATATATTAAGTATACTTCCTCGCAAAAAAAGATATTAAGTATACTAAAGTCACCCGTCAGTAGTTTGGCAAAGCAATATTTAGTGCGATGGCAATGACAATGGTGGTACAGATAAGCACAACAAACAATGGCCTCCCGAGGTTATGAAGCAAATGGCTACGGGCTAAAAGGCATAACAACTGTAAAAGGCTCGATGGTCGCTTATGTATGTTGATAAGTCCTCTCCATCCAGCTCGTCGCCATATAGCTTTCCATATCCCAAGATCCCAAGTAATCCAAATGCTAGGGAAGCATAAGACCACAGAAACCAGAGACATTATGTATACAAAGACGATGAATAACCGGTTTCCATGGCCCAGCACAAGGTCAAATCCAAAGGCAAAAGAAGCAATCAGAAATAATGCTCCGGCAGGCACCAGCCAGCCACCCAGTATGTTGTACCAGAAGCGATGGTTGTATGGGATTTCTTTTGCACCACCATATATAAAGAAGCAGGTTGCTATGATAGAGCAGAGAAAGGCTATGGTGTCTGACACGACAAATGCCCTGAATGCAAACCTTCTTGCCAGTACGGCTGTCCCTGCATTTATGTGATCATCAGCGATAAAACCCCTGGCACAGTGAAAGCTGCGGCGAATGCCACAGTGGCAATCAGAACTGATGCAATTGTTCCGGTTTTTGACAGGCTATCTGCTTCGTTTGAGGCTTCTTCCTCAGAGAGTTTAGTTCTCCTGTGGAATGAATAAACTGGTTTTCTTTCAACATAGAAATGGTGAGTTCCATCTAGGGTAACGGTTGCTCTCGACCAGTGCAAATATCTCAATACAAGAAATGCTGGATCCTGTGGACCATTGAAAAGAAGTAGGTTTAATACCCTTTGGTTTACCCAACCCCCGACCTTAAGAGTCAACAACAAGAATTGTTTTCTAAGAGTAAATTTTGGAAAATCCCAGAGCAGAATTAAAATGCAGTGGGCTTGACAAACATACCAGGAAATAGTACCATCTTCCCGGTGCTAATGCACGGCGACCAAGATCTCCGGCAGTTAGGCCATCCTTATTTGTGAGTTCTACTTTCACAGCCATCGTCTGCAGCAGTAAACTGACAATCCTTGGAAATCCGTATTTTACAGCTAAATGGAGCGGTGTATTCCCTTCATAATCCATCGCATTTAGCATCATAACGAAGGTGCCGTTTTGGCAGATGTGGGCAACAACCGTTTCTTGATTATGTTCAACAGCACAGTGAAGCAGATTCCTTCCTTGATGATCAACCAACTCGTAGTAGTCGGGGCATTTCTTTATGAGTTTATCGATAACCCGTGTTCTCCCTGCAGTAGCAGCAGTATGCAAAGGAAATAATCCATGTTTGTCTGGAATGTGAGCTTGCCCTACAGACCCATGGCCATCTAGAAACAGCTCAACAACATCAAGTCTTCCATACAGGGCTGCATAATGAAGAGGGGTTCTGCCTGACGAATCAACTTCGGTAAGCAACATTGGACCTTGAGGCACCCAATTCAGTATTTCTCCAGCCATTTCTGGTTTAAAGTAATAAACTAATTTATCACCAGTAGATGGAGAAGGGGAGGCAACTATTAAACTTGAGGTCAGAACTTTGACACGATCATCAAGATAACTGGAATTTAAAATTCTAGACCAAAAAGTCACACAAGTAAACAAAACGGCAAATTGGAACCTTTACATACTCAGTTTTAGCCTTTCTCCCGGGAAAATTTCAGTCGGCTTAGCACTCAGGAATATGCATGACAACACGATATTGGTGGTTAAAAGGAAACAGGCCACTCCAGGTTGCTATCATGCCGACATTGGAGACTTTGATAGTCAACTGGGAGCGTCCGCCGCAGGGGCTCCACTTGTGACAGCCGTCACGACTAACGAGAGGCGGGAAGGCGTGGCGCACCTTCGCGCTTTATGGCGTTTGTCGCGATTTTACCCTCTATCTATGCTTTCTTTCCAGCGCAGGGCTTTTTTTCTTTTGTTTTTTCTTTTTGAGAAATTTCCAGCGCAGGGCTGGGCTACTGGTTGTTGTGCTTCTCTATCACGACTAGAGGAAAGTTACTCTCAGCTGCTGCGATCTCTGATAGATGTCGATCGATTTGCGTGTGGGCGAGCTGCTGCGGATCTAAGTAATCTGAATCCTACGTGTCATTTCAGTGTACACGTGCCGCACGCGCAGGGTCGTAGCTACAGACATGCCTAAAAAAAAGAGAGCGAATTTTTCACATGTTTTGGAGAAAAGCACCCTCTCCACCTTTCATCTCATAAATCTAGAATAGTAGAATTCACCTCCACCCATCATCCCAAGTGAGTCCTACTAACACAAATCACAAAGCATATCCAACCGTCAAAATCACGTGCCTTCCCTCGAAGGCACCTTAACTACAAGAAATTTCGTGGCGATCCACAACTATAACCTTCAATCTTACAAAAGTTGAAGTCGTACCTTTGCTAATAGTAGCAGCAATATGCAAAGCAGTTCGCCGCTCCGGACCAGAAAAGGACGCCGGCGATGGCGATCCGTCTGGCAAAGGCCGTAGAAGCGCCCGTACCAACTTCACCGAGTGATGAGCGGACGCCGCCAGGTAGAGCGGCGAGAAATCATCTTCAGTTGCTAGTGACGCGAGCTCTGGAGCCTCCGCCATAAGGAGCTCAACCACTCCTTCGCGGCCGTACCGGACAGCTTCGTACAGTGCGGTGGCACCAAGGCAATTCCGCGCTCGCAACGCCTCCGCCCCGCCAGAGCGCATTGCCGATAGCACAAGTGCGGCCACCTCCCTGTGGCCGGCCTTGGCCATGCAGTGCAGCGGCGTGTCGAGGAATCTGTTGCGCGTAGCGGCGAGCGCCGGCGCTCGCTCGCACAAGAGCGCCGCGAGCTCGGCGTGGCCACGGCTGGCGACAAGGTGCAGCGCCGTGTTCCAGTTGCTCGCCACGCCGAGAAGGCACCTCGTTTCCACCCGCGGCGGCGGCGGTGGCGACGCTCCGTTGACGCTTATCGCGACGACGTGGCCGTCCGCTTGAGGCCGGCTTTCACTGCTCAACAACTCCTTCAAATGAGCCGCATCCCCAGCGATCAGCACTTGCAACAGCTCCGCACTTAGAGTCATCTTCTCCGGTCCGAATTCCATTGGGCGCGGCAACAGCTCAATCTGAATCGAGCTCGGAGCGGTTGCCACTTTGTGCTAGCTTCTAGGTTCCCGTGTCTTAATGTGCACTCAACACTCGCATAAAAAGTCAGTGGCCCACTCATTTTGCTACGGGTTTTGAAGGGGACACACAGCTACAACTAAAACACAAACAAAAGGAAAAATTCCTTATATACCATTGGTTAAACTTCTAATCTCTGATCCGCCATCGGTCAAACCTATTTCCCTTATATGTCATTGATATTAAAATTTTATCTCTTTCATGCCACTATTACCCGTTTAAGTTTGGTTTAGTGAGTTGTGGCACTGTAGCTACGAGATTACTGTAGCAGCAGATGAATAGTTGCTGCATTTTGTGTGTATAATAGTTTCAAAATAAATTACGTAGTTTTTTATGGAATAAAATGCTTCCTAGGTCCCTAAACTATTTAGGAATGGTAGGTCCACGAACTCTCAAAGTAACCATTTGAATCGTTAAACTATTCGTGGATGGTCATCTAGTTCTATAAACTTTTATTGATCCTCTTAGGTCTCTGACCTATTTATATTGTGTCAACCAGATCCACATCATCACACCTAGCCACTCTCCATACGTGTTGCCGCTGTTACACAACCACTATCCATGCAAACGTTATCGAGCCTACTCGATGATGCAACAGATGTGGTCTCTCCATCGCAGTCTCACCCTCCCATTTGACCTCGCTCTCCCCATCGGTCAGCACTTGCAACAGCTCCGCACTTGGAGTCTTCTTCTCCGGTCCGAATTCCATTGGGCACGGCAATCTGAATCTGTGCTAGCTTCTAGGTTCCCGTGTCTTAATGTGCCCTCAACACTCACGTAAAATGTCAATGGCCCACTCGTTCTACGGGTTTTGAAGGGTGCACACGACTACAAAACTAAAACACAAACTAAACTAGCAACAAAGCATATACTAGGCACGATCGTATCCGAGAGTTTGAGCCCCATGTTCGGAATACAAAATTTACCCAATATGTAGGGACATAAATAACCCAGTAATGTTTAGTTCAATATACTGCTTTTTTTGTGTAACCTAATCTAGGGACCCTCACGGAGCATTCTTCAAACTTCAGAAATCAGAATCTTTGTCCTAATTGGGGGAGAGAGATACTACACTACAGGAGAGCACAACTTCGTCGTGTGCCTGCAACTTCGCCCTATGCCAATTGTCGGGCACACGACAAAGATCTCTCGGTTGCCACATACACTTGTTGGAATGGGTGCTGCCACATACACTTGTTAGCCCGTGTTCATTATACTACTTAATCTCCCTGCCGGCATACTTGTTCCAACGACAATTTATATTTTTGTCGTTGATAATTCTTGAACACCCGAGGAATGGTATGAGTGTGTTCATGGAGCCTCCGATTGATGATTTGGAACGTGTTTGGAATGATGGGGTATTGACATACGATCGAGCTGTAAGGCGCAACTTCAAAATGCGCGTTTGGTTCCACTACTCTCTGTATGACTTCTTGGCAATGGGGCATTCTTTGGCTGGGTTCACTCTAGGATACCATACCCAGTATGTAAGGGAACTATGGCTTTCACTCGGCTGTCGAAGGGTGGCAAGTTTTCTTCGTTCAACCAACACCGACAATTGCTCCCTCTTGACCATCCATTTAGAAAGGACAAAAAGAACTTCACGAAAGGTCGGGAAGTTAATGACCCTCCACCACAAATCATGACAGGTGCCATGATTTAGCTGAGTTAGAGTTCCTTCGGTTCGATACAACAAAAAATATGGTGACCAACATGCCCGGAATCAAATACCGAGCTTGTATCGGCTTGGATATATGGATAACATTATTCTTCCACATAATATTGACGCAATGCACACCGAAAAGAATATCGCCGAGGTGAGTTTTAACACAATCACGAGCATCCCCGACAAAACAAGGGATAACGTACAAGGGGTAACGTGAAGGTGAGAATGGATCAAGAACTGTTATGTGATAGACCAAAGCTAAGCATGGTGGAGCCTAGACCAGTCACCAAGTCATGGGAGAAGCCTAAGACCAACTTCGCCCTCACGGCGGTCCAAAAGAGGGAAGTACTTGGAATGGTTCCGAATGTTAATGTTTCCTGATGGCTTTGCAGCGAATTGGAATAGGGGAGTGAATTTATCTACCGGGCGAGTCACCGAGATCAAGAGTCATGACTACCACATCCGGCTTGAGTTTCTTCTTCCGATGATGGCTCGAGACTATCTCCCCGATCATGTGTGAACCGTGCTAGCAGAGTTGAGTTATTTTTTCGTGTGCTTTGTGTCCAGAATTGTTGTTTCTAATTTAGTGTAGCTTCCGGCTTCTGCAGATCTGTCCATAGGGGTTGATACACCCTCTAACCGTTCCGTGCCGATCGACACGGACATCGCGTCGATCGGAGCAGAGGGATCTTCAGCTATAATCGCCCTAATATCTCTCTTGGGTCCACAAGTTGTTTACCAGAATCCTCTGCGACATCCAATTCAGGGGTCACGGTCTGAATTGCATATGATGCTTCCTCCGGATCACATCTACGAGACCCTCTTGGTTCCTGAAATTCCACCCAATGCCTATGCAGGTCTTCATTTTCAGCGATCTTTGTTAGCAAATCCATCCCGGCTCTTGCTGTAAGCCTCAAGAAACTTCCTCTCGGCTGACCCATCAAGGTGCATTCGCGATGTTTTATCAATAGACATGTAGAAAGTTTGTGCGCACAAATTATCATCTATTCCAAGGTTTGGCCCTTGTCTTAGCAGAGTTTGGAAGCTAATCCACGCTTGAGGAGAGATTCTTGTTCTTCTTGTTTTCACGACCTCCCTTCTTAGCTTTTGTATCTTCGGTAGCAGGGAAATAATGGAGGCAGAAATTACCGACTAAATCACTGCAACTTCCCTTTGCCTCTCTTGATGCTACCTTATGCCACTCTTTGGCCTTACCTCCCAATGAGAATGGTAAAAGCAGCCACCTATAAAATATTTTGGGGGCACTCCCTCGTGATGGAAAGTCTAACACAATGCCCCCAAATCTTGCAGATGAGCATACGGATTTTCCTCCTTCGTCCCAAAGAACTTACTCCCTTTTGCCATGCTGATGATAATTGGATTTAGTACATACGAGGTGGTAGTCACCTTGTCATTTGAAGATTGGGGCACCAATAGGTCGGGGGATGGTAGAGGGAGCTCCCTGAGTGAGAGAGACGACTACGTCTTACTCATCCTAAAAAAATTCACACAAAACACAAACACACACTAGAAAAGATAGGATTAGATGTTAGAAAATAATATAGTAAAAGAAATGGCTTCTTCCCCAGCAGCAGCAGCTTGTTCGTCATATCTACAACCACTTATATACCACAAGAGGACGATGTACGATTGTAGCACCTTTTCCCTTAGAGTATTCCAAGGTTTAATCGAATTCACAGAGAACAAGCATGACCTTTACTAATTATGAATTGCTAACATGAATTAATGATTGTGTGTTAAAGATTGACAAGAGTATCAAGCAGGAAATATTAACTATGATTATAACAAGATTATAAAGGGTTCTCTCCCTAGTATTGGTTCACTAGCATGCAAATTCAGTCTTCTTAGTATTCTACAAGACATATTGGTTTCGTTCACCCGGGCTTGTCACATGCAAGAGGCTATTAGCTCTCCACTGGTTTCTAGCACCATGCAATGGGCAAAAGCGTAATGCATTACACTAATGGTAAGAATAGATGCGTCCATCTTTATAGTGATTAAGAACATCGCATAGACTAAATTCATCGATAGAGTTCAATGAGAATGAGAGTTTACATAGCTAGATAACCGCACCAGAGAAGAGAATATGAGACTACTCACTCATCCTACCACTAAACATGGTGGAGGATGGTGAATGACGCAGGAACATCGGTGAGTCGATCGGCGCAGCGCGTGTGCCGATCGGTGCAGCCCCTCCTTTTGGTGGTTTCGAGCGGGTTTTGCCGTCCTATACCGCCACTACCTTGGAATCCTGGTTTTTGGCGATTCCTCTCTTCTGATCCCTCTTCTATCTCCCTCTTCCGTGGATATTACTTCCTTCTTTATCTCGGGCGATTCTGGCTCAGGCGTCCAACGACTCCGACTTGTACTGGACTAGGCTTCCCTTACTATCGAATTGAGCCTCCATATAAGCTCTCCTCTGGTTGTGCCGATCGGCACGGCCCATCGTCTTGGTTGTTTCCTTCCTTGCTCTTTGATCCTTATCCATATTTGTCCTGTTTCCTACTTATTCCTGCAATATTCAACAAAACAAAGCAACTACAAATATATGCAATCATGGGGTTAATTATCAGCATTTATTATCAAATAAGGATGCAAAACATTATATTATGACATGTAAAATGGGCATCTAGAAGACGACAACAGATATGAGAATGGCTCTACACGGAATCAAATGTTGTCTCATCATATTCAGAAGGACCTCACAAAAGCTTGTGCACAGCGAGTAACGATTGTAATTATGGATGAGCTTGGAGATAAGAATTTCTCCGTGCTTATAGATGAGTCTCGAGATATATCAATGAAGGAGCAAATGGCTGTGATTCTAAGGTAAGTATTATGAATGTTTATTATTTTATTATCATCAAACAATTCAGATTTGTATTTTTGTAATAATTTATAACAACTTGTGCGCTGCAGGTTTGTTAATGATCAAGTCAAGGTTGTGGAGAGATTGCTTGGTGTTCAGCATATTGAAAGTTGTACATATGCTGTCTTGAAAGTCATAAGTTAAGCATCTCTAGGATTCGAGGACAAGGTCATGATGGGGCATCAAACATGAGAGGTGAATTCAATGGTGTGCAAAAATTGATCCGTGACTTGAATCCTTATGCTTTCTACGTGCATTGTTTTGCCCATCAGCTGCAATTAGTGGCTGTTACCGTTGCAACTTCCAGTGCAGTTATTGCTGATTTCTTTAACTATATTCCTTTGATAGTTAACACAGTGGGTGCATCATGTATGCGAAAGGATGTCTTACCTGCAAAGTATCATGATGTTCTGTTAGAAAAGGTGGAGAATGGGGAGATTAGCACTGGAAAAGGATTGAACCAGGAAAGTAGCCTAGCTAGGCCAACAGATACTAGATGGGGTTCACATCTTAAGACATTGCTTCTTATTTTTCAAATGTGGGATGCCATCTTGGAGGTTTTTGATATTGTAAAGCAAGATTCTCTTAAGCATAACTGATGACTTATCTCGTGCTTTGCAAAAGAAACACCAAGATATTGTTGAAGCAACAGGTTTAATTATGGATGTGAAAGATCGTTTGCAGGATATGAGGGACAGTGGATGGGAGCCATTATTCAAATGGGTGAAGTCCTTTTATGACAAAAATGAGATTAAAGTGCCAAAAATGGACAAGGAAGTTAAAGCAAAAGGGACATATTCACGTAAAAGGCAGAAGGTAACAAACATACATTTCTACCAAGTTGACATTTTCATTGCTTTCATAGACTCTATTTTAACGGAGATGAATCATCGATTTAATGAAGTTAGTTCAGAATTACTAGTATGCATGGCTACTCTAAATCCAAGGAAGAACTTCTGTAGTTTTGATGTGGACAAGCTTGTTAGACTTGCTGAAATTTATGCAGAGGATTTCACTGTAGCTGATTGTTTGGTATTGAGAAATCAACTTCAAAGCTTCATTCTAAACATTAGGAGAAGTGAGGAATTTGTTGGTTGTGTAGATCTTCCAAAGGTTGCAAAAAAAAAAAAAAAATGGTTGAGACCGGAAAGAATAGATCTTTCCTATTGGTTTATCGGTTCATTGAGTTAATTTTGATACTTCTAGTGGCAACAACATCGGTTGAGAGGATATTTTCAACTATGAATATAATAAAGACAGACTTACGCAACAAAATGGGAGATGAATGGCTAGATGACTTAATGATTTGTTACATTGAGAAAGAGATATTAGAAGCATTTGTAATGAAATATCCAAGAATTCGAAGCCATGAAGAAACGTCATCAGTTAGTGCCAAAAAATAATGTAGTGCTATGCAATAAATCTCTATTTATCAACTATTTTGAAACAATGCAGTGTTAGGGTGTGTTCGTTTCCTGGAGTCTAAATTTTATAGCTGTCATATCAAAAAGAATCTTACTATTTAAGAGTACAAAATAAATTAAATAAATTACAGGCCCCTAGACTAATTTACGAGACGAATCTAATGAGGTTAATTAAGTCATGATTAAAAGATGGTTACTGTAGCATCACTTTAGCAAAACCTAAATTAATTAAGCTCATTAGATTCATCTCGAAAATTAGCACCAATCTGTCAATAGGGTTTTGTCATTAAATTGATCGAAATATTCATAAATAGTAAGATTCTCTTTGATGGGACAGTGCTAAATTTTAGAGGGCAGGAAACGAACAGGGCCTTAAAATCAGTATGTTATTATTAATTTATTT
Organism: Chloris gayana; assembly: GCA_031894775.1. Classification (NCBI taxonomy): domain Eukaryota; kingdom Viridiplantae; phylum Streptophyta; class Magnoliopsida; order Poales; family Poaceae; genus Chloris; species Chloris gayana. The sequence goes on along the minus strand of JAUNZO010001189.1, from coordinate 1,877,073 downwards.
TTATTTTTTTTGCAAGCAATTGTTACTTATCAGGATTAATGGGCCTTAATCGAAGGATTTAACTGCTATTATTTTTCTTTGTGTATCAAACATGTTCGAACATTCAAATTCAAATTTAAATTTCACTCAATTTGAGCTTGTCTTTACGTTCAGACCCCCCCCCCCACCCCCAACAATATTCGTCTGGATCCGCCACTGCATGAGTCTGTGGAGTAATCCTCTAAACTATAAACAGTTTTAGCCTCCATCATTCTTAAAACTGGATCACCTTTTCACATTTGTTCCAAAACAAGAGTAAATTTTTATACATGAGAGGGCTTATCTGCCAATGATCATATATCCGATACTTAGGTCTTAGAAGGATAATGAATGAGGAAGGATTCCACAAAATTAAATGCATCAGATATCAATCATTATTGGAGCCCTAAATATTGTAGCTTGTGGTTAGGAAACTGATAGAAGAAGCTAATGAAGGGAGTGATGAATGTAACAAAAACTTTGTAGGGGGTATTACAAGTTGAAAAATTACTTTATGTCCTAGGTGACCGGTGCCCATGCCCATCTAATTTCAAAATCCCAGTCCCTCACTCTATACTTCCCTGCCCGGTCCCCTCCCTTGGTCCCCTCCCTCAGCTTTGGTCGCCGCCACCCCCTACTCTCGTCGGCCGTGCTCGCCGTGCTGGTGCGGAACACCTCCTTTGCGAGGTGGAGAAGCAGGCTCCTCCGTGCACCCCCTACCCTCGCCGGCCATGCTCGTCGTGCTGGTGCAGAGTGCCTCCTCTACGAGGTGGTGGAGAAGCAGCCTCCTCCGTGTTGGCAGTCGATTCGCGCGGGCGCAAGGTGGATGCAGCCTCCTCCTCTCGCCAACCACCTCCTCTGCGCGTGGAGAAGCAGTGGGCGTTCGTAATCCTCTGGTGGATCCCAGCCGCCCTACCTGCTCGCAGCGCCCAGGAGCACGGCGCGCACCTCCGGTGGATCCAACAACCCCCCCCCCCCCCAATGAATCCGGTTGGTCCCTACTCCATTTACTGCCTATCTGCGCGACGCTACGGAGGCGGAGCTCGCAGTCGCAACGGAGGTCATCACGAACCTGTGCAACAAGGCGGCAGCGGAGGTCACGTGCAGGCAGCCGACATGGGAGCTCGTGGGCGCGCACAGGCCGGCGGTAGAGGTCACGCGGGCGGGGGTCGGCGGTGGTGGGCGGCGGATCTCACGCCGGTGTGCGTGGGCTGGCCACGGACGAGGCGGCGCCCTCTTCTGCACCGACGCAGAGAGGAGGCTGGGCGGCTCAATGGCGTGCGGAGAGGAGGCCACGCGGGGTTGGCACGGGAACCGGAGGGAGGTGGGGTGCCCTAGAGCAGAGGGAGTGAGCAAAGGGAGGGGACCGGTTGCATAGTGAACGCTGTGTGACATCACGTGGACGGAGAAAAATGTACTGCTTGCACGAATCTTGACATGGAGCGTAATCTAATGATCTGGTTAGGGGGGTGGGGGGGGAGACGGGTCACCGTTGACATAAATTCCACACTCTTACAATTTTGCCATGTTTTATTTCAGAAGATAGGTGCTCACATCGAGTGAGAGAGAGGATTCCACAGAAATTTATGACCATAATAAAAGAATAGATATCTTAGCCCATATGTGGGAGTATCCAACTTTCACTAGAATTATTAGTTACCTATAATAAATTGGCCGTTTTCTTTCTATTTATAGGAGTACACATGCTGGAGTTCTCTTTGTTCGAGCTGAGGCTCCTCCTTAGATTATCAAGCACTATGATGCAGCCCGGGAAAGTTGCACTTCTTTTCTTCCTGTTATGTTCAGTAGTATGTGTCTGCCACGTGAACGCGGGAGGGCTAGAATGCACATTGCAACAGAAGGAGGCCATCCTGATCAACTGCAAGGACTACATCGGTCACAAACCACCACACATGGTTGTCCCTGCGTTCAACGGTCCCTGCTGCAGTAAGGTGAGAGATGTGCCTGACAGCAACATGAAATGCATCCTCAAGCTACTTACGGTTACACAAAGGAATACATACTTGCCTTTTAAGATCCAGAATCTTCGAAATTACTGCTCCCATTTCCCACCTCCTCGTCACCAGGTATGAATTGATTGCGCTTGTTAAATTGAATCAACTGCTACTGGTGCTAGTAGCGAAGAAATGTATTACTCCTAACACTTGTGCTTCTGTTGAAATCAATACAGGCCCGAAGAACGCCATCTCTAATGATGAGCTGGCAGTATCAAGGAGATTAAAGGAAGACATATCTGCTAGTCAATAAGTTCTACCAAAATATGATCTATTATACATGTATCTTCCGTTCAGCAAAAGTCTTTAATAAATGTTCCATTGGCTTTGGTGTGGATAAGATTTGTGGCCCACTGAAACCAAGAAATAGGGAAATAAAACGGTTCATCACACCATTGTTAATGAAATGATCTGTAACTAATTCTATACCATTAGTCTCAGATACAATTTTGATTTTAAAAACCACTAAAAGATAAAGAAGTAAACTAGTGTGTATAGTATCTTTAATTAGTGGCCGTTTGACAGGATGAGAGTTACTACATAAGTGGAAGTAGCTCATTAATTGCAGCTATATATCTATGCATGCATGTACCCCTGCTATGGAAATGGGATCGAGAGCAGGTCCTCAATTGGACCATAGGATATGAGTGTTGGCTCTGCACATGAAGCAAGCGATTGTTTCAGATTCATGTTTTCAGCATCATCAATAATATAATGTGCTAATCGAAGCAAATCTGCACCAATTGACCTCAAAGGAACTTATTAACTAGGCCAAACCCAACATTCATGTTTAGTCAAGCTCAACACGGGATCTACAATTTTTATCATACTCCATACCACAAAATTTTCAAATAAAATATAGTATATTAAATATACTAAATAGAAAAAAGGGGACAGCTCGATCAGTAAAATATGAAATTTCCAACAAAGGCTGACACAAACAATATGTTCAGTCAAACCAACAATCTGTTGCTTATGAAAGACAGACTTATTACCGACGACAATAAACAGAAAGGCTTGATTGTATACGCAAATACTGGCATCCAACGAAGTACACAATGACAAATAGATAACATTTTTTTTTGAGGAAACTGGAGGGACAAAGCCCTACAGAATAAATTTATTGCAAATTCAAAAGTTTATATGTACATGGAGAAAAGAGAAAAAAACTGCAACAGCAAAAAGAACTAAGAAAACTACTGAAGATTCTCCAGCCATTGCCTAATTTCTGGGAAATATCTTTGCTTTGCTCTGTACAATAACAGGGCAAACTCCTTTACAAATTTCTCCTTGCACCTTTGTACTGTTGGATCACTCATCTCAAAAATCCAATCATTCTTGACATTCCAAATGCTCCACATCATAAGGATAATGATTTCCATACAGAAGGTAACATTTAATAATTTCCTCTTAAAGAGAGAAAATGCTGCCATTGGCTGTACTATAGTCCTTGGATAAGTGATACCTATAATCTACCAACACCTTCTTGCAAAACCACATCTTAGGAACAGATGTTGCAGAGTTTCTTTTTTGCTAGAATACACATTTCACAATCATATGATTCCAAATCCATATTTCTTCTTTTTAGGAGACCTCTTGTGTTAACTCTGTCATTTAGGACAAGCCAGAATTTTTTTTTGTGTTTTAATTGACAAGAAGACTGCCAAAGCCATCTAAAAGCTGGATGTAACTGAACATGTCCAATCATCTGTTTGTAAGCCTTTTGAGAACTGAACTGAGCATTACCCCATATGTATGTCCATATATCTCTTCCCCTGACCTCCAGAGTATCAATAGATTCTTGAAGGAGTAAGAACTGATCATAGGCTTGTTCAGACAAAGGCAGAGCATACAATTGATGGAGATGGTCTGTATTTAAAACCTTCCTTACTGTGATATTTTTACAATTTGCAAAGGAGAAAAGATGTGGAAATTTATTAGCCTTGATTTCCCCATTCCACAGATCATTCCAGAAATCAATTGATCTCTGAAATTAGTTTGTGCTAAACCTTTGAAAGTTGTTTGCAATTTGACTATATCTCTCCACCAAAAAGAGCCTCTTTTCCTTTGCAAATAATAAGTTTCCCATACCCAAGGCAGATCCTCCCTATTATAGAACTTGTACAGATTTTTCATTAACAGAGCTTCATTTTTTGTTCTGAGATTAACCACTCCAAGACCTGCTTCAGTTTTAGGCCTTGTGATCATATTCCATGCATCTTGAGAGGGCTTTTTAGCATTCATGTCACTGCCTGTCCAAAAACAGTACCTTCTGTATTTAACCACTGATTCAATGACAGTGATAGGAACACTAATGGTGCACATGAAAAAAACAGGTAGAGAAGAAAGAACCGAGTTAACCATTTGAAGCTTACCACCCTGTGTAAGAGAGAGAGAGAGAGAGAGAGAGAGAGAGAGAGAGAGAGAGAGAGAGAGAGAGAGAGAGAGAGAGAGCAGGCAACCAGTCGTCTTTCAACAGATAACACCAAAAGGCAAGCAATCAGCCACTGATGGTTTATTAAGACCCAAAGGCAATCCTAGATAAGTAAAAGGCAGGGTTCCTACGTGACGTTGAAAAGTTTGAGCTAAATGCTACATTCTATCTTCTGAGACATTTATGGGTACCATAAAAGATTTACTGTAATTTACTTTCAAGCCAGTAGAATCAGCAAAAGTATTCAGGACGGCTTTAAGAACAAAGATTTGCCTGGGACAAGCTTCCATTATAAGAAGTGTATCATCTGCATATTGTAGGATGGGAAAATCACTTGTGTAGTTAACAGGAAAAGGAAGCTTCAAAAGACCTCTACCCTTTGCTTGATTAACAATAGACTGAAGAAGGTTAGCGGCTAAAACAAAGAGTAGAGGAGAAAGGGGACCCCCTGCCTTACTTCCCTTCTGCAGTGAAACACTTTACCAGGTACCCCATTAAGCAAGATGGAAGAAGTTCCAGATTTCAGGATATTGGAGATCCAATTGACTCACTTCTGACCAAAACCTTTATGCTGCATAATTTGGATTATTACTTCATGTTCTACCCTATAAAAAGCTTTTTCAAAATCAAGCTTTAGAATGATGATTTCTTTTTTTGATTTGTGACACAAGTGTAAATACTCAAAAGCCCAAGCTAAGCAATCTTTTGGATCTGCTTCTAATGAAACCATATTGATTATGATGAATCACCTTCAAGATGGTCTATTGAAGTCTATCTGCCAACAACTTCGTAATCAATTTTAGAGTGGAATTGAGGAGGGAAATGGGTCTATAATCATTTACTCCTTGGGGATTTTCTTTTTTAGGAATTAGGGTTATGTAAGAGCCATTAATACTCCTTGGGCATGCAAATATCACCATTATAGAATCCAGAGCATAAATCATAGAAGTCTTGTGCAATTACTGGCCAGCATTTCTTTAAGAAATCACTATTAAAAACCATCTGGTCTAGGAGATTATCCGTTGGCATATTGGAGATTACTTTATCAATTTCTTGTTTTAGGAAAGGTTCTTCAAGGAAATCCAAATTCTCTATAGTAGTTAACAGTTCATCCAGGTGAAAGTACATATTTGTAAATTCAGAAGTACCCAACCTTTGTTTTTAAGCTTCCCAAAGAAGATTTGCTTTTTTCTTCATGACCATAATACTCAGTACCATCTGTATCCACCAAACAAGTGATGAGCTTCTTTCTGAATTTAATTGTTGCATGAGCATGAAAAAACTTAGTGTTTTCACCCCTAATTTGACCCATTTAACTGTCCCTCTTTGTTTCTGATAAACCCTTTGTTGTTCCAACAAATGATCTAAATGTTGTTGCAACTGTGCTCTGAAATTCCATTCCTGCAGGGTTGGGTCTCTATGTTCTTCTATGATATCAAGCAACATAAGGACTTCTTTGGAATTGGAAATAGTTGTTGACAAATTTGACAAGGTTGTATGCCAACCTCTCAAAACTTTTCTTAGATTTTTCAATTTTCCCACAATACGCTTTGCAAGGTCAGTGTGCTGTACTGGTAAAGCCCATCCATCTTTCATTACTTGCATGAAATATTCTCTTAGAAGCCAATAATTCTCAAAGCGAAAAATATTTCCTTTTGGAATATCAGTCATGATATTAACAAGACAGGGTACATGATCAGAATTTTGCTTTGTCATTGCAGTAACCTTTGTCCCTGGATAACTAATAGACCAAGAATTAGAAATGAAAAACCAATCCAGCTTCTCTAGCAACGGCTGGTGTTGATGGTTACTCCATGTGAAGGCTTTCCCAATGAGAGGTAAATCAATTAACCCTAAATTGTTTATTGCATCATTAAAAAGCATCATCTCATTAATATTTGCTCCTGGCCTGTTTCTATCTTCTGGACTTCTGATTAGGTTAAAGTCCCCTACAAGTAACCAATCTTCTTCATCTGGAATTACTAAGGAGTTAAGCCAGTTCAAGAAGAGGATCTTGCCTTCATCTGTGCTAGGTGCATAAATGGATACTAGAGTCCACTTAGCTCCCGAAAAAAGAGATGTAAATTCAATAGAGTTTGAGTACTCATTTATATCTATTAGATCTCCTGCAAAACGTGTTCCATTCCACACCACATGTATACCACCGGAGGATCCATTAGAAGGCAGGTATTCAAAGCTGTCAAATCGAGGAGGACAAAATTTCTTTATGTAGCTTAAATAAAAAACCTCTCCTTTTGTTTCCTGTAAACAAAAAAATATCACAAGAGGCTTCCTGCACTTTGTTTCGAATTGCATTCCACTTCTAATTTGAATTTATCCCCCTAATATTCCAGCATAAAACTTTCCACTGTCTCATGTTTTGTGATTGGTGTGTATTCATCGAAAACCATACAGCTTGAGCATAGGGAAATTACATACATAATATGTAACCGTGAGAACCCAAAAAACACTGTGAGACAATAAAAGGGAAAGGCCAAAGAAGCCTACATAGTGTGACATCCCCTCCGGGACACCCAGGAATCGGAACAGAGGAACACTCGACGAAGCGAGTTACAACAGAAACATCATCTCATACAAGCCAGAATATATACATCATGGTATAATACAACCAGGTTTTCAAAATACAAACATTCGTGCAGCGGAAATATACATTATTGAAGTTTAACATCCTACGAGTATTCAGCGAAAGCTTGTTCTAATATACATCTTAAAAGCTTTCAACGAAACAACGGGATGCACCGAGCCTTTAGTACACCACGGTCCTATCTCTTCATGGCGTGGGGATACGTTCCCACCGAAGGGAACCTCCCTCCGGACATTGCTCCTCTTCGGGAAACCGCCGTACAAGTCGTGGAAGTACGACTCGTTCCCTGAAATGGTAACGAACAAACCCCGAGTATTCTAATACTCAGCAAGACCGACCCGTCAACATGGCACGCTAAGGCCGACGCCTAGTATGCAAAGGCTTTCCGGCTGTGGGGTTTACTCCTTTGCGAAAACAACATTAAAGGTTGGGTCCTTACTTTCAATATTTTAGCTCATGTTAAGTTCATTAGCTTTGGTGTTTGCAAACTATCTCTATTGCAATTAAGTTCTCAATCAAGATAAAAAAAATAGATCTTAATTCTTCTACCTCTCATCTTCATCTTCCATATAATTTACTACGATGTGACGAGCTAAACAAGCGGTACTCATTACTGCGAGGGACAACGATTCGAATCGATTTATACCAGCTGGCAAAACCCGACTACACGACGTATACGCATCACACCGATCGTATACGGCAACCTTTCCCGCTAGCACCCGACAGCAGACTAGCCATTTCCAGCTCCTCCGGGAGTATGGCGAAGCCACGACTTCCCTCGTGGTCGACCCATCACCCTCCCGTGAGACTATCCTCTCACTAACGACCGGTAAAAGAGAGTTGGCTACGCTACATCTCTCGGGGCGATAGGGTACATCAGCTTGCTGGGCCCATGATACCAGCATGTAGTACGGTACGTTCAAACTTGTTCAACTAAGCCGACAACGGTACGGTCCTTGACCGACACGGACGGGGCTACCACCTTGCAAGACCTCATCTCCGTCTTGCCCTTTCTCCTACAGGACCCGTCCGGTCTCGGCTTTATCAACACTCTCATCATCTTTAAAGTCAACACAAAACTCTTAAAGCCTCCATGCTTTAAGTGCCCTAACCATCTACCGTTGCCACTATGAATTAAGCTTAGCCTCTATTGAGCTACCTGTACCAAGTATAGAATAAACAAACGGAAACCTACCATAATGCATCTAGGGTGTCAACCAAACCCTAACACCTAATGCACAAGCATAACCGTACTATGTGATAAAGTAAATATTTAAAAGCATAGGTGGGATGCACCGAGGCTTGCCTTGAGTCCTGTTCGAAGTTAGTCTCCTCGGCGGCCGGGTCGACTTCGAGATTCCCGGCTCTCGACTCGCCCTCGGGTGGAACCTCGATCACTTCGTAACCTAGTCGACCAGATAATACGTTGCGAATCACCATCATGTATGCATGAATGCGTATGATGAAAGTATGCAAGGATTCATTGATTAAGTCCCATAAATAGTAATTAATGATTAATGCTTAATTACCTTAGTTAATTAGCAATTTAGGGACAAGTATGTTCCTTAAGCATTAATTTGCATTTAATTATGATAGTTAATGAATGTTTAATCAAGATCATTATTAATAAATCTTGGTTCCCTAATTACTTAATTAAATTCACTGATTACTTAAGTTTAATAATTAATGAATTATTCTGGTTTATTAAGAAATAAACAAATAATGACCTTAAGTGATTAAAGGTTAATAAATTGTGATTACATAAAATAATATAGCTCAAGTTTAATTTTGGAAAAATAGTTTTCATCATTAATTTCGTCTGCAGTATCTCCTTTATTAAATAAATTTATTTTTCAAAATTAAACATTTTCTTTACATAAAATAATAGCCTTTCTTTAATTAAAGAAAGTGATTAATTACTAATTATAAAATAATTTCCTCAAAATGAATATTTTATTTCACAAATGAATAGATTTCATTTTTCCGAGTCTAACAAAGTTGGTTTGACATTTTTGTGAATTTTATTGAATTTTCTACGAATTTTGAAAATTTAAAAACACTTCGTGCCACACGGGGGCCACGGGGTTGGCCACACCCGATCCCACGTAGCCACACGCGATCCCACCCGCGTGTGGCCCGCGGTGTGGCACCACCGCAGCGGTGAGCCGGCGGCGGCGCAGCCACCGGAATCGGCCGGCGATGGCCCAAAGCTCGCCGTGAGACTACCTAGAGCACCTACACGACGCGGGGAACACTCCAGGTGTGCACGACGGAGCATGAGCTCGGCCGGAAGCATGCCGGCGGCGAGGTCCGACCGGAGCGAACCTCCGGCGGTGGCGCGAGCTCAACACGGACTACACAAAATTGGGGAAAACTCGCCGGCGCGGACTACGAGCATGCGCAAGCTCGTCGTGGACTCAAAAGTACATGAGCAAGGCTCGAGAGGGGTGCTCACCGTGGATGGCGGAGACGGCGGCGACCGGAGCTAAGGAAAAACGACGATTGCCGGACTTCCTGTGGAACAATGTTGACAATGAGTGACTCGGGAGTAGAGAGTATCAAGCTGCGCACTCAAGAAACCAAAGACCCGGACGAGAGGCTCACCGGAGGTCACAAATTTGGAGTTGCGACGGAGGAGCACGGTCGGAAGCCCGCGGAAGAAGATGAGCTCGCCTCGTCGGAGTGGAGCTGCTCAAGCTGCTTGCTCGAGGGATTAAGCTGCGGGGGTCCCGGCGGAGCCCCGGGTGGCGGCGGCGTGGACGGGGAGGCACCGGAGCAGCCCGGCGACGGTGGGGCTTGAGGTGCGGCAATGGCGGGGCGAAAGGAAAGGGAGAGGAAGGAAAAATGGGAGCCGGCCGGGCTTTTATCCCCCTCCCGTGGCGGTTCCCGCCAGCAGCTGCGTGGCCGCGAAGCGGCTGCGTGGCCCGGTCGTGGCACCCGCCGGAGAGGCGGTGCGCCGCGAGCGGCGCGAGCGCGCGGTGAGAGAGGGAGAGAGAAGAAGAGGCCGACGCCTCGGGCCTCGTCTTGGCCAAATTGCAAAAGGCCCTCCCGCTTTCGCGAAATTAAAAAGTGGCTTTCCCGAGCTCCAAAAATTCCCAAATTTTTTCGGGGTGCTTGGTGAAAGTATTTTAGGCATATTTCCTATTAAGTGCCAGCGAGAACTCCAAATCATTTCCGGATTAAAAATTCATAGCTAAATTAAATAAGGAGACTTTGTTTATTTTCTCGCAAATATTTTTACATGACAAAATGCTTTCATTAAATTTTCATAAATCTTTATTTGTGATATTTGAACCATAGAAAATGTTAAACTTGAATTTTCTTCTCATTTTATTTCTTTGTAACATTTCCTTTATTCTTTAGTTAATTTGATATTTTATGTGCTTATAGTTAACACCAAATGCTTAATGATTTCACAAATAAAATGTGATGACATGCTCATGAATGCCATGAAATGCATGTTATTGCTGTGGGTTGTTACAGACCCTCCCCCTTACAGGAATCTCGTCCCGAGATTCACGATCGAAACGACTAAGCGATAGTGCTAAAGAACTCGGGGTAGTTTGATCGAAGAAACTCTTCTTGTTCCCAAGTAGCTTCAGCTTCCGAGTGATTACTCCATTGAATCTTGTAGAACTTAATGGTCCGATGGCGAGTCACTCGATTCTTGGTGTCGAGAACTTTGACCGGACGTTCGTCATACGTCAAATCTGGTTGTAACTGTTCCACCTCAGTTGTCGGTATATCCACTGGTGGTTTCAAACATTTCTTCGGTTGAGATATGTGGAATATGTTGTGTATACCCGACAAGTGTGTCTGGCAACTCCAAACGATATGCCACAGCTCCACCGTGACATCCCCTCCGGGAATCGGAACGGAGGGACACTCGACGAAGCGAGTTACAACGAAACATCATCTCATACAAGCCATAATATATACATCATGGTATAATACAACCAGGTTTTCGAAAAAAAACATTCTTGCAGCGGAATATAACATTATTGAAGTTTAACCTCCTACGAGTATTCGGCGGAAGCTTGTCTATTATACAACTCAAAAGACTTCAACGAAACAACGTGATGCATCGAGCCCTTCGTACATCACGGTCATCTCTCTTCAAGGCGTGGGGATACGTTCCCACCGAAGGGAACCTCCCTCCGGACATTGCTCCTCCTCGGGAAAGCTGCCATATAAGTCGTGGAAGTACGACTCGTTCCCTGAAATGGTAACGAACAAACCCCGAGTATTCTAATACTCGGCAAGACTGACCCGTCAACATGGCACGCTAAGGCCGACGCCTAGTATGCAAAGGCTTTACGGTCGTGGGGTTTACTCCTTTGCGAAAAACAGCATTAAAGGGTGGGTCCTTACTTTCGGTATTTTAGCTCGGTATTAAGTTCATTAGCCTTGGGGTTTGCAACCTATCACTATTGCAAACAAGTTTGCAAGACAAGATAATATCGATCATTTATCCTCTCATCCCTCATCTTCATCTTCCAGTATTTACTACGATGTGACGAGCTAAACAAGCGGTACTCATTACTGCGAGGGACCGCGATTCGAATCGATTTATACCAGCTGGCAAAACCCGACTACACGACGTATACGCATCACACCGATCGTATACGACAACCTTTCCCACTAGCACCGACAGCAGACTAGCCATTTCCAACTCCCCGGAAGTATGGCGACGCCACGACTTCCCTCGTGGTCGACCCATCTCCCTCCCGTGAGACTATCCTCTCACTAACAGCCGGCAAAAGAGAGCCGGCTACGCTACATCTCTCGGGGCGATAGGGTACATCAGCTTGCTGGGCCCATGATACCAGCATGTAGTACGGTACGTTCAAACTTGTTCAACTAAGCCGACAACGGTACGGTCCTTGACCGACACGAGACGGGGCTACCACCTTGCAAGACCTCATCTCCGTCTTGCCCTTTCTCCTACGGGCCCGTTCGGTCTCAACTTCGATAACACTCTCATCAACTTTATTGTCAACACAAAACTCTTAAAGCCTCCATGCTTTAAGTGCCCTAACCATCTACCGTTGCCACTATGAATTAAGCGTAGCCTCTATTGAGCTACCCGGTACAAGTATAGAATAAACAACCGGAAACCTACCATAATGCATCTAGGGTGTCAACCAAACCCTAACACCTAATGCACAAGCATAACCGTACTATGTGATAAAATAAAATATTTAAAAGCATCGGTGGGATGCACCGGGGCTTGCCTTGAGTCTGTTCGAAGTTAGTCTCCTCGGCGAGTCGGGTCGATCGCGAGATCCCCGCTCTCGACTCGCCCTCGGGTGGAACCTCGATCACTTCGAACCTAGTCGACCAGACAATGCATCGCGAGTCACAATCATGTATGCATGAATGCATATGATGGAAGTATGCAAGGGTTCATTAAGTAAGTCTTGCAATAATAATTAATGATTAATGTTTAATTACCTTGGTTAATTAACAAGTTTAAGATAAGTATGTTCATTAAGCAGTAATTAACATTTAATTATGCTGATTAATAAATGCTTAATCACGATTATTACTAATTAGTTTTGTTTTCCTGAATTACTTAATTAGGGTCACTAATTACTTAAGTTTAATAATTAACACATTAATCTGATTTATTAGTCAATAAATAAACAATTACTTTAAGTGATTAAAGGCTAATAAGTTGCGATCACATAGAAATAATACAATTTAAGGCCCTGTTCGTTTCCAGGTATATAATTTTTAGAGGGGTCTAATCAAAGAGAATTTTATCATTTTGGAGTACTAAATAAAGTCTAATCTCGAAACTAATTGCAGACCCCCTATCTAATTCACGAGACGAATCCAACGAGGGTAATTATGGTGTTATTAGAAGATGTTTACTGTAGCATCACCGTAGCAAAACATAGATTAATTAGGATCATTAGATTCGTCTCGCAAATTAGAGGAGGGGTCGTGACATAGGTTTTGTTATTAAATTAATAAAAGTACTACTAAATAGTAAGATTCTCTTTGATGTGACGATGCTAAATTTTAGAGGGCAGGAAACGAACAGGGCCTAAGTTTAATTTTGGGAAATAACTTTCATCATTAATTTCGTCTGCAGATATCTCCTTTATTAATAAAAAAATATTTTTCACAATTAAACATTTTATTTGCATAAAATACTAGGTTATATTAACTAAGGAAAAGTACTTAATTAAACTATGAAATTATAATTTCTCAAATAGGTATTTGAATTCATAAACAAATAGAGAATAAATTTATGAACCCAAAGAACTTTGTTTGACATTTTTCCGATTTTCCCTGAATTGAATAAATTCGGGAAAAGAAAAATGGGTCATTGGGCCGAAATGGCCGGGCCCAGCTGGACAGGGCCCAGCTACTCGACCCACCAGCCCAGCGACTTGACCCGACCCGGCCCGGTGGCCGCGCGCGCCCGGCTCAAGCTTGAGCTGGCCGGCCATGGCCGCGGCGGCCGGGCAGGCGGCGCTTCGCCGGAGTAGTGTGATAGGGGGTGGGGTGGCTATGTTGTTGGCCCGGGGAACTCGGTAGACCACGAGCAACCCAAGGGTGGGGCCTCCGGCGCGCGAGGCGACCGGGAAAGGTGCCGGCGGCGAGGTAGGGTGGCGGACGAACTTCGGCGGCCTCGCGAGCTCACTACGGTCGACCAACAAATGAACAATTTGGCTCCGGAGCTTCGCACGACCATCACGAAGACCGGCACCCACTTGTTATAGACCCGCGGTGGCCGGAACGAGGGGCACACCGTGAGCCGGAGGCGGACCGGGCCGCCGCACTTGGAAAAGACATGATTTTGGCCTCCGTGTTGGAAGAATAAAACCCATAGATAGTCTAGGAGCTGGACAAGAGTATGGCACACATCATGGAAGAAAAAACTAAGCTTGGAGGCTCACCGAGGTGGATGAATTAGGCGTCGCGGCGCAGACTACCCGACGACGACCTTCCGGAGGAACGTGCGTCGATTCGCGGGACTCGGCACCTCGGAGCACGAATGAGGCCCATGGCAAGGGGTAGGGAACTCGTGCGGAGCTTTTGGTTGGAGCGGCTCGCCGGGGAGGGGTCTAAGGCGGCCGGACGGCGTGGGAGCGAGGGCACGGTGACGGCGTCCGAGTGGGGAGGAATCGGAGAGGAAGAAAAGGATGAGCACGGCCCGATTTTATTCTCGGGGAGGCGGTAAGTGAGAGCAGCTGCGTGGCACGGCTCGGGGGGACGCGCGGCCACGAGCTGGTGCGTGGCGCCGGCCAACGGCGGTGAGGCGGTTCGGGGGGGGGGAAGAGAGAGGGAAGAAGGAGAGTGACAATGGGGCGGGGTCATTTTACATAAAACCCCTGGGTTTTTGTTTAATTAAAAAGCATCCTTCCGCAGCTCCAAAAATTCCGCAAAAATTCAGGGGTGTAATTGAGAAGATTTTAGGCATTTTTCCTATTAAGTCCAAGTAGAAATTCCAAATCATTTTCAGATTAAAATTTCATAGCTAAATAATAAAAGAGACTTTGTTTATTTCATGTAAATATTTTCATAAATCAAAATCTTTTCAGGACATCTTCAAAAATCTTTATTCGTGATAATTAAGTCTGTAGAAAATGTTAAACTTGAATTTTTCTTCTCAATTTATTTCTTTTTAACACTTCCTTTATTCTTTATCTAGTTTGATATTTCGTGTGCCTCATCTTAACACAAAAATAAATAATTTACAATGCTCATGATGACATGATGATAATGACATGAAATGCAGGTTTATTCTTTAGAGTTGTTACAGCCCTCCCCTTACAGGAATCTCGTCCGAGATTCACGATCGAAACGACTAGGCGATAGTGCTAAAGAATTCGGGGTAGTTGGATCGAAGAAATTCTTCTTGTTCCCAAGTAGCTTCAGCTTCCGAGTGATTACTCCATTGGACCTTGTAGAACTTGATGGTCCGATGACGAGTCACTCTATCCTTGGTCTCGAGAACTTTAAGCTGGTCGTTCGTCATATGTCAAGTCTGGTCTGTAATCTGTTCCACCTTGGTCTGTCGGGATGTCCACTGGTGGTTTCAAACACTTCTTTAATTGAGATACATGAAATATGTTGTGGATACCTGCCAAGTGGATTGGCAATTCCAGTCGATACGCCACGGCTCCACATCTTTCCAAGATAGGGAAAGGTCCAATGTATCGTGGTGCCAACTTGCCTTTGATTCCAAATCTTTGCACGCCTTTGGTAGGAGATACTCGAAGATTGACTTGATCTCCAACCTGAAATACTAACTCTCAACGCCTCTTGTCGGTATAACCGATCCGTCGAGATTTAGCTCTCTTGAGGTTCTGTTGGATGAGACGTACTTGTTCTTCCGTATTTCTTACTAGATCCGGTCCGAAGATTACTCTTTCTCCACTTTCGAGACCAATTCAAGGGTGTCCGACAACTATGTCCATATAGAGCTTGGAACGGTGACATTCCGGCACTCTCTTGATAAGCTGTTATTGTAGGAGAACTCTGCCAAAGGTAGACACTTCTCTCAATCTTTACCATAGGTCAAGACACATGCTCGAAGCATATCCTCGAGATATTGATTGATCCTTTACGTACTGTCCATCCGTTTGAGGATGATATGCTTGAGCTTCGTATCAACTTGGTTCCCAAGGATTCTTGTAATTGTTCCCGAATCTGGAGACAAATTGTGTTCCTCTGTCCGATATAATGGTCTTCGGCACTCCATGCAAACAGAGAATTCGAGCAATGTAGAGTTCCGCATACTTCTCGGCGGTGTACCGAGTATGTACGAGTATGAAGTGAGCGGACTTCGTCAACTCTGTCCACAATAACCCGGATTGAGTCATGCTTTCGTGGACTTAGTGGTAACCCAACGATGAAATCCATGCTGACGTCTTCCCACTTCCATTCAGGAATACTTAAAGGTTGTAAGGGTCCTGCTTGCTTAAAGTGCTCGGCTTTGATCCGTCGACGGACATCACATTCATTGACATACTTGGCTATTTCTCGCTTCATGCGTGTCCACCAAAATCTTTGTTTTAGATCTTGATACATCTTGTTGGTTCCGGGATGAATAGAATACTTGGACATATGAGCTTCATCCATAATCCTCTTGCGAAGGGATTGGTCCTTTGGTACAACCAATCGATTCTTGAACCAAATAACTCCCTCGTCATCTTCTTGGAAGCATTTGACTTCACCTTTCTTGAGTCGCCTTCTTATATGTCCCATACCAACACTTTTCTCGTTGAGCTGCTACCACTTTCTCATGCAGGGTAGGGATAAGAGCCAGATTTGTTAATGTTCCATACGGAATAACCCGAAGATTTGGCTCATCATTCTTGGGTGAAGGTGCTTGAGTCACGAATTGAGCCATAAGGTTATTGCAATGAACCTTGCGACTTAAAGCATCGGCTACCATGTTTGCCTTGCCCGGGTGATAGTGAATCTCCAGCTCATAATCCTTTATTAACTCCAGCCACCTTCGTTGGCGTATATTCGGATCCGCTTGAGTAAAGATATACTTGAGACTCTTGTGGTCCGTGTATAGATGTATTAAATTTTCCAAGAGATAATGTCTCCGGCTTTTCAATGCAAGTACCACTGCTGCTAGCTCCGGATCATGGGTAGGATAGTGTTCTTCATGACGCCTTAGTTGTCGAGATGCATAGGCAATCACTCGTCCTTCTTGCATTAGAACACACCCAAGTCCTATTCCCGATGCATCGCGAGTACACATCAAAAGGTTTTGTCGGATCCGGTCGAGCAAGTACGGGAGCTGTTGTCGACAATTTCCTTAAGGTTCGGAAAGCTTCTTCTCACTCTTGGCTCCATACATACTTCTTATCCTTTTCCAATAGTTTGGTCATTGGCTTGGCGATCTTCGAGAAGTTAGGAATAAACCTTCGGTAATAACCAGCCAATCCTAAGAAGCTTCGAATTTGCGAAACCGACTTCGGCGGCTCCCAATCCATTACTTCTTTAACTTTGCCGGGATCAACTGCCACTCCTTCGGCCGATATCACATGACCTAAAAACGGCACTTCCTTCGACCAAAACTCACACTTGCTGAACTTGGCATATAATTGATGATCCCTTAGTCGTTGCAACACCACTTGTAAGTGATTAGCATGTTCCTCTTCGACTTAGAGTAGATCAAGATGTCGTCAATGAATACCACGACAAACTTGTCCAGCTCCGACATGAATACGGAATTCATGAGGTACATGAAGTGTGCTTGGTGCATTAGTCAATCCGGAAGACGTGACCGGATACTCATAGAGTCCATATCTCGTGGAGAAGGCGGTCTTTGGTATGTCTTCGGCTCTTATTTTAATCCGGTGATATCCGGAACGAAGATCTATCTTAGACAAGATCTTGGCTCCCATCGGTTGATCAAATAAGAAATCAATTCTCGGAAGAGGGTACTTGTTCTTGATGGTAACGGCATTCAAAGGCCTATAATCCACACATAGCCTTAATGTCTTGTCCTTCTTCTTCACGAACAAAGCTGGGCATCCCCAAGGTGACGAACTTGGGCGAATATATCCCTTGTCCAATAATTCCTTTAATTGCACCTTCAACTCTGCTAACTCATTTGGTGGCATCCGATACGGTCTTCTTGATATTGGTGCAGTTCCAGTCTGTAGCTCTATCTTAAACTCTACCGCTCGATCCGGCGGTAGTCCCGACAAGTCGTCCGGAAAGACATCCGGATACTCACGGACTATGGGTATATCTTCCAGACTCTTACCTACAACTTTATTGACCATTGGCAGCATAGCGTGAGGAAAAGCTAAGAGTAAGCAATCCCGACCATGAACAGGGGAGTTCGGGTATACGGCTCGAGATGCTATATCCAATACTGCCTTATGGAAATTCATCCATTGCATGCCAATAATTGCATCTAACCCTTGCCCATCCAATATGATCAATGAAGTAGGATAAACTTTGCTACCCAATCTTAATGGCATATCGGCAAGCTGCTTCATCGGTAAGAAGTTTACCCCAGGTGTTGAGATAATATGTGTCCATGTCAACTTAGATGGTGTGATGCAATGCTTAGCAATATATGACTTGCTGATAAAATTATGCGTAGCTCCCGAATCAAATAAAACCATAGCAGGATGTTCAGTGATAGAAAACATACCCGCTAAGATTTGTCCTCCTTCGGGTAGCTCCTCGGCCGTAGTAAAGTTGGCACGGCCGATCTTCACTTGTGTATTCTTGGCTGGTGCCCTCTGCTGGTTCTGCGGCTGCCCTTGAGGTCCGGGTGCATATGGTGCCTTCGAGGATATGGACAACTGCGGTAATAATGTCCCGAACGACCACAATTGAAGCATGGCGGTCCATTCTGCTGCGGTGCTTGACCCATCGGTCGGGGGTTCCGGAAGTTCTGTTGCTAATAGGGCGGTCGATATCGATTCGGCCGCGGTTGCTGTGGTTGCTTGGGGTGATTGATTCTGCCGGTAGAAATTGGGACGAGAAGGTGTATGCTGATAACGCCGACCTGACGGTGCAGTGTACACCAGCCTGTATTTTGAGGGTCCCCCACTTCCTTGTCCCGTGGCCGGCCTCTTCTTGTTCTTCTCCGTCCGATGAAGACGGATAGAGTCTTCCAATGCAATAGCGTCACTCACAAAGTCGGTGAAGCTGTTATTCTTGTTCAACACCAAGCGAGACCGTAGCTTGGTACTCATTCCCTCCTTGAACAGGTTCTTTTTCTTGCCATCTGTGTCCACATGTTCGGGAGCATGCCGAGCAAGGCGGTTAAATACCTTGGAGTAGGTGTGAACATTCATGTCCCCTTGCTTCGGTGATAGGAATTCCTTCCTCTTCGATTCATTAAGCCTTCCGGGATATGATGCTCTCGGAAGGCTTTAGTGAACTCTGCCCATGATATTTGATGTCCTGGAGGGAACATTGCTTTGTAGTTGGCCCACAAAGCTCCAGCAAATCCTTGCAAGCTGCTAGGAAGCGAAGAGGGTCTTCGATGATCCGTACATGGAAACAGCTCCAGCTTTGACTCGATGGTGCGAAGCCAATGATCAGCTTCCAATGGTTCCCCGCATCCGAGAAGGTCGGAGGGCGAACCGACAAGAAATCCGAGAAGGTCACCCTTTCTTCCGGTGCATTACGGCCTTGATGACGTTCCGGCGGAGCAGTATTGCGGACCAATTGCTCCAATAATTCTCGCTGCTCCGCGCGAGAATCCAGATCTTGCAGCGATGGCCTGTGGCAAGGTCGGGGTGGTGGTGGTGTTCCCGCCCGCGTTGAGAGCTCTCGGGCTCATCGCGTCTCCTTGTTCCAACCATTCTATCCAAGAAAGTTACGTTAGACATCTTCATCCTAACATCATAATGGAAGAAACAGGAATACGTAAATGAGGACTTCCAAGGAATCTTTATGCAACAAGCCATCTTTATTAAAGCACCACCAAATCCAGTAACACATAATTCTACACTCACGTTACAACGGTTCCTATGATACACTCATGCGTGGTTACATCACGCTCATTATTTAACTAGCGCCTATTTTACATACTAGTTTTCTCACTCGCTACTGGCTAGCACTCCACTATTCTTCGCGACGCCCGGATGTCACCTCCGGCTTATGGAACTGCCTGACTCGGATTCCGCATCCTCTAATCGTGGAATCTCCGTGAAGTCGATGACCGAATCCACATCCATTATCTCTTCGGGATCCTCCTCTTCTTCTTCGATTCAGCCTCCATAGGATTCTCCTGCGCTACTCGGTTCATCTCCTGGAGGTTGTTGTTCTATTGCTTCATTCATTATGGCGTTGTGTGCTTACAGTAGATCTTGCTCTAACCGAGTGATCGGTGCATGCGCGTTTGCTAGTTGCTGATCCTTAAATTGAATCTGCTGCTCCTCGTTTAGCAAGCTGCGCCTCTCTAATTGCTAACAACTCCTCCTTTTCCTGCAGCTGTCTCTCCAGCTCGACTACACGAACATCCTCCCTTGATCCTCTTACTTCACTCACACCCGTACTTGTGCTGTCCATCTCTCGTGAAGAAGTAAGAGCATCGGATACAAGTAGAAACAAACCCTAATATTTTAGCACATCTTTTTATTTTAGCAACTGCATATATATAGTACTACCACTTCCTTTCCATTTGTTATTGTTGGTACAAACTCAAACCCACTTTTCCTACACTCACATCTGCCCAACACCTGCTAGTACCCTATACACATCCGACCTATGTCAGCAAAATGTGGCTACCTTCCTACATCGGTGAAAACACAACACAACTAGGCCGACGGCGCGTGATCGTCGCCGTCCGACTCGACGTCCTCCGTGGGTGAAGCAGATGGTGACTCGTAGTCCATCCCGGAGACCTCCTCGGCGTCGTCCGGTGGACCCCGTTGCTGCTGCTGCAACTCGCTCGAACTGCTCAACCAAGTCGTCGTGGTCGTGGAGCGAGTGCGTGGTGTGCCTCGGCCAGCCCGTCAAACAACGCTTCGATCCGGGCCATCCGGCCCTGTACCACGTTCGGTGTATGCACAGCGTGGTTACGCTGCGCCGTCATCTGCTCCAACCGCAGCTCGTGCACGTCGTCGGCCGCGCGGGCGGCGTCTCGCTCCTCGGTGATCGTGGTCAACTGCTCGTCCAAGGCTATGGCCACCCCGTGGAACTCGTCACGGTCCCGAGTCACCTCCACTAGCTGCTCCTCCAGCTCGGCGATCCCGGCGTGGGACCTCTAAATCTCCCGACAGTCCACCCGACAGCGGTGCTTCCAAGCACCCAACTGTCCGTCCCGACTCGTGTCCTCAACTCCGAGCCGTGGAGCTGCTGCTCCAGCTCAGCCACACGTGCAGCTCCTGCGTCCTCCTCCTCCTAGGCGCGCTTCCTACCGCGAGTGACCGGCATCTGCAGGGAACATGTTTAAACAAGTTAAACACTTCTTCCCACAGTACGAAAACGAACGGAATAACTTATATAGTACTACGAACTAGCTAAGTACATACCCAAGCATTTAATTTGTGTATAATATGACATGATGCATGCTCGCGAACTAACTACACGTACCATAGTAAGAAAACTACGACGAATAGTTAGCACTTCCCAAAACCCGAACATCGAACGGTTAGTAAAAATCTAACTATTCTACATCCTTATAGGCTCCGTACTCTCTCGTTGTCTATCGTATGAACGGGTTAAGTTTTGAAAATAGACTTGTAATGATGTGCTTGTTGCCTCCGAACCGCTCCGATACCAGCTGTGACATCCCCTCCGGGACACCCGGGAATCGGAACAGAGGAACACTCGACGAAGCGAGTTACAAAAGAAACATCATCTCATACAAGCCAGAATATATACATCATGGTATAATACAACCAGGTTTTCAAAATACAAACATTCGTGCAGCGGAAATATACATTATTGAAGTTTAACATCCTACGAGTATTCAGCGGAAGCTTGTTCTAATATACATCTTAAAAGCTTTCAACGAAACAACGGGATGCACCGAGCCTTTAGTACACCACGGTCCTCTCTCTTCAAGGCGTGGGGATACGTTCCCACCGAAGGGAACCTCCCTCCGGACATTGCTCCTCTTCGGGAAACTGCCGTACAAGTCGTGGAAGTACGACTCGTTCCCTGGAATGGTAACGAACAAACCCCGAGATTCTAATACTCAGCAAGACCGACCCGTCAACATGGCACGCTAAGGCCGACGCCTAGTATGCAAAGGCTTTCTGGTCGTGGGGTTTACTCGCTTTGCGAAAACAGCATTAAAGGTTGGGTCCTTACTTTCAATATTTTAGCTCATGTTAAGTTCATTAGCTTTGGTGTTTGCAAACTATCTCTATTGCAATCAAGTTCTCAATCAAGATAAAAAAAATAGATCTTAATTCTTCTACCTCTCATCTTCATCTTCCATATAATTTACTACGATGTGACGAGCTAAACAAGCGGTACTCATTACTGCGAGGGACAGCGATTCGAATCGATTTATACCAGTCGGCAAAACCCGACTACACGACGTATACGCATCACACCGATCGTATACGACAACCTTCCCGCTAGCACCCGACAGCAGACTAGCCATTTCCAGCTCCCCGGAGTATGGCGAAGCCACGACTTCCCTCGTGGTCGACCCATCACCCTCCCGTGAGACTATCCTCTCACTAACGACCGCGAAAAGAGAGTTGGCTACGCTACATCTCCGGGGCGATAGGGTACATCAGCTTGCTGGGCCCATGATACCAAGCATGTAGTACGGTACGTTCAAACTTGTTCAACTAAGCCGACAACGGTACGGTCCTTGACCGACACGGACGGGGCTACCACCTTGCAAGACCTCATCTCCGTCTTGCCCTTTCTCCTACGGGGCCCGTCCGGTCTCGGCTTTATCAACACTCTCATCATCTTTAAAGTCAACACAAAACTCTTAAAGCCTCCATGCTTTAAGTGCCCTAACCATCTACCGTTGCCACTATGAATTAAGCTTAGCCTCTATTGAGCTACCTGTACCAAGTATAGAATAAACAAACGGAAACCTACCATAATGCATCTAGGGTGTCAACCAAACCCTAACACCTAATGCACAAGCATAACCGTACTATGTGATAAAGTAAATATTTAAAAGCATCGGTGGGATGCACCGGGCTTGCCTTGAGTCTCGTTCGAAGTTAGTCTCCTCGGCGGCTGGGTCGACTTCGAGATTCCCGGCTCCGACTCGCCCTCGGGTGGAACCTCGATCACTTCGAACCTAGTCGACCAAGTAATACGTCGCGAATCACCATCATGTATGCATGAATGCGTATGATGAAAGTATGCAAGGATTCATTGATTAAGTCCCATAAATAGTAATTAATGATTAATGCTTAATTACCTTAGTTAATTAGCAATTTAGGGACAAGTATGTTCCTCAAGCATTAATTTGCATTTAATTATGCTAGTTAATGAATGTTTAATCAAGATCATTATTAATAAATCTTGGTTCCCTAATTACTTAATTAAATTCACTGATTACTTAAGTTTAATAATTAATGAATTATTCTGGTTTATTAAGAAATAAACAAATAATGACCTTAAGTGATTAAAGGTTAATAAATTGTGATTACATAAAATAATATAGCTTAAGTTTAATTTTGGAAAAATAGATTTCATCATTAATTTCGTCTACAGTATCTCCTTTATTAAATAAATTTATTTTTCATAATTAAACATTTTCTTTACATAAAATAATAGCCTTTCTTTAATTAAAGAAAGTGATTAATTACTAATTATAAAATAATGTCCTCAAAATGAATATTTTATTTCACAAATGAATAGATTTCATTTTTCTGAGTCTAACAAAGTTGGTTTGACATTTTTCTGAATTTTATTGAATTTTCTACGAATTTTGAAAATTTAAAAACACTTCGTGCCACACGGGGGCCACATGGTTGGCCACACCCGATCCCACGTAGCCACACGCGATCCCACCCGCGTGTGGCCCGCGGTGTGGCACCACCGCAGCGGCGAGCCGGCGGCGGCGCAGCCACCGGAATCGGCCGGCGATGGCCCAAAGCTCGCCGTGAGACTACCTAGAGCACCTACACGACGCAGGGAACACTCCGAGTGTGCACGACGGAGCATGAGCTCGGCCGGAAGCATGCCGGCGGCGAGGTCCGACCGGAGCGAACCTCCGGCGGTGGCGCGAGCTCAACACGGACTACACAAAATTGGGGAAAACTCGTCGGCGCGGACTACGGAGCATGCGCAAGCTCGTCGTGGACTCAAAAGTACATGAGCAAGGCTCGAGAGGGGTGCTCACCGTGGATGGCGGAGACGGCGGCGACCGGAGCTATGGAAAAACGACGATTGCCGGACTTCTGTGGAACAATGTTAACAATGAGTGACTCGGGAGTAGAGAGTATCAAGCTGCGCACTCAGAAACCAAAGACCCGGACGAGAGGCTCACCGGAGGTCACGAATTTGGAGTTGCGACGGAGGAGCACGGTCGGAAGCCCGGGGAAGAAGATGAGCTCGCCTCGTCGGAGTGGAGCTGCTCAAGCTGCTTGCTCAAGGGATTAAGCCGCGGGGGTCCCGGCGGCGCCCGGGTGGCGGCAGCGTGGACGGGGAGGCACCGGAGCAGCCTGGCGACGGTGGGGCTTGAGGTGCGGCAATGACGGGGCGAAAGGAAAGGGAGAGGAAGGAAAAATGGGAGCCGGCGGGGCTTTTATCCCCTCCCGTGGCGGTTCCCGGCTAGCAGCTGCTGGCCGCGAGCGACTGCGTGGCTCGGGTCGTGGCACCCGCCGGAGAGGCGGTGCGCCGCGGCGCGCGAGCGCGCGGTGAGAGAGGGAGAGAGAAGAAGAGGCCGACGCTCGGGCCTGTCTTGGCCAAATTGCAAAAGGCCCTCCTGCTTTCGCGAAATTAAAAAGTGGCTTTCCCGAGCTCCAAAAATTCCCAAATTTTTTCAGGGGTGTTGGTGAAAGTATTTTAGGCATATTTCCTATTAAGTCCCAGCAGAACTCCAAATCATTTTCGGATTAAAAATTCATAGCTAAATTAAATAAAGAGACTTTGTTTATTTTCTCGCAAATATTTTTACATGACAAAATGCTTTCAGTAAATTTTCATAAATCTTTATTTGTGATATTTGAACCATAGAAAATGTTAAACTTGAATTTTCTTCTCATTTTATTTCTTTGTAACATTTCCTTTATTCTTTAGTTAATTTGATATTTTATGTGCTTATAGTTAACACCAAATGCTTAATGATTTCACAAATAAAATGTGATGACATGCTCATGAATGCCATGAAATGCATTTTATTGCTGTGGGTGGTTACACATAGATATCACACATAGTTTTCCGGATAGACCAATATATCCAGTCTTTTGCCATGAAAGAGAGAGAGAGACATAAAAAATAAAAGGACAAGTTCCAATAGACCATGGCATGAAGATAAAATAAAACAAACAGCAAAAGAGCAAATCATCAACTTCGGTTGAATCACTTCTTCTTTGGTTTCTTGATTTTCTTGTCATCATCATTGGCACTTGTTGAAGAGGACCGACTTTGATCATCTTTGTCTTTGTCGGCTTTTCTAACTGCTACACTAGCAGTTTTAGGCTTCCTTTTCTTATTGAGAGCTTCAACCCTAATTTGAGAATCTTTCATCTTGCAAAATTCCTTTCCCAGGCTTCTAATGAGTTTAGCAGATAAGGAAGGGGTAGAGGCGGAACATGTCAAGCATCTTTTGTCGACAA
This sequence comes from Chloris gayana, assembly GCA_031894775.1. Taxonomy (NCBI): domain Eukaryota; kingdom Viridiplantae; phylum Streptophyta; class Magnoliopsida; order Poales; family Poaceae; genus Chloris; species Chloris gayana. The sequence goes on along the minus strand of JAUNZO010001189.1, from coordinate 1,851,786 downwards.
AAGATTCACTCTTAAAACCCTTATGCTGATCTTTAAGTCTCTCACTTCTCCTAACATTAGTAGAAACCAAAGGCTGAGTGAGAGGTTTTTTCATGATCTTGACAGATTGAAAAGGAGTAATAGAGTCATAATACTCTTGTGTCTCCTGTATCGGAGGTTCCTTTCCCTTGCCCCGAACACCGGCCCAAGAGATCCCTTGTGCTAGATGTTTGGCCTCCTCATTTTGCTCAAAGTGATTATCTACGGATTCTCGCTTCTGTCAGCTCAAATATGGATCCCTTGCCATGATTATGATCATCAACAACATCATTCTTATTCCAACATCCAGGGGTTCCGATTTGCCCGGTAGCTGGAAAGCAATAGTGGGACGATCAAGTGTTTTCGAGCACTTCCAAGCATTTCCCCTAAGAAAGGTTTTTGCCCGGTCAAAAGAAATAGGAGACAACAGCACCTTAGTAAAGAAGTCGGACCAGTCTTGGTGAATGCATACTCCCAAATTTTCATTTAAAGGGAAATTTTTTTTGCCCACGATCTCACTCCATTAACATTCCGATTATGAAAAGAGTGATTCTTTGAGCATTCCCGATCAATGGCTGCTAAACCTGGATCAAACCTTGGTTCCTCCAAAACCTGCATAATTCCCACATGCAAATGCTCAACTTCCATTTCATTATTGTCGGGTTCCTGGTCATGTTGCACATTAAGATCTATATCTAAAAAGTTGTCTCGCGTAAGCTCTTGTTCATTAATTTCCGGGGAAGGAAGTTAGGTGCCTCAAATGGAGGTTGATCATCCCACTCATTCTCCTGCATTGCCACATTTAAATCAAAAGGCTGATTTACTTCTTCCTCTCGAACCCACAGTGTCCCCCAAGTGATCACACATATTCGGACTTTCTTGTTGCTGATCATCGAATCATTCCGAATCGGATCATTCAACTCTAGAAACTCTTCACTAGGAATTGGTGACACATGATTTGGAACAACCACTGCTCCTAACACATCTTCATTCTGATTTTGAGCTCCCCATTTAGAGCTACATTTAAATCCACCTCAATGCCCTGTCCCTCGAGCTGGCAAGCCCAAAACCACTCGTGGTTCAGGATTGGCTAAATTAATCCACCGACCCCCATGGTCCATTTGCATTGTTATCATTCTGGCCTTCATTGTCATCCTGCTCCATGTTATCATTCCGAGGAGCCTGTCCTTGTTGACCAAAACCAAGAAAGTCAAAAGGAGGATCGGGGCCTCCTCCCTCTTCTCGGGAATGGCTCTTCATCAGCTGCTAAGCCTCCCAAAAGTTCTTTTTGCATAATTTTGATTTGTACTATCCAAGATTCACCTTGGAAGCTTTCTCCTTCTGTTAAAACAATGAACTCGGGAACATCTTGTAGGTCCGTGACTCTAGCCCTTAAAATTAGACGAGATAATTGACTAGGATAATTTTCCCAAGATAACGATCTACCAAAAGTGCAGATGGAGTTATTAATGCTCTGTTGGTCCCAGAAATTAAGAGGGAAACCTAACAACATCAACCAACATTCTCGATTAAAGTTTAGAGCTTTCCAGTTCCTACCTCTATTGTGTTTTACCAGATTGAAGCTCAAGCCATGATGCTTGAAAGTGCCCAATGTTTACCAATCTATCTCTATCATGAACAAACTCAAACCCGACATACGCTTGGCCTAAATGACACAGCTGAATCTCCTTAATCTATACACCCGGATGCACTCCCAAGAACTGCCTAACAACTTGTTGAATCACAAGAAAAGTTACCTTCACATCATCCGGCAAGGGATTGATAGAGATGATCGCCACATCCTCATGGCTAGGCCTCGGGAGGACCACCACCGACCCGATCGACGGTGCTCGTTTGCCATCGCCACCCTATGGAACCCTTGCGGCATGTAGGGCGTTGGATCATAGCGCTCAAATGACATTGTTGGCATAGGGTTTGGAAGCCGAGGAGTCGCGAGTTGCAAGACCGTGTTGCAGGGGTTCTCGTACTATGTATGGGAGGCGAAGGGTCACCTGGTTGGGGCTCACCAAAAAGCTCATGAGCAAAATCCCCGAAATTCTAGAACACACGTGGTCTATTGGTCGACGGCCCTATCGTTAGCTTCTCTTTATCGGACAACCAATTTGCATTATCCACGTGCTTTCCCTTACTTAAGAGAGGATCATTAAGAGGTTGTTTAGATTGAGGTCCCTCGATTGTCGATTTCTGAAAATAGGAAATCTCATAATGACCGTAACGGAGACAGGCTCGGCATTTCACCCGACGATGGCATCTTGAAACTTGATGGCCCAATAAAAGACACCTACTGCAAACCAGAGCAGGCCTAGAAGAAGACGGCCCATTCCGGAGAGAAGGATTGCGATTCAAAAAATTGGAATGAGCGGCATCGAGCGGAAGGAGGCACTCGTGTTCTTCGTTGAAAGATTATCATTTGTGAATTGAAGTCGATCAAATACTAATTTCCGAATTTCCTAATCGATTTGCCTAACGGGACTCTGTTGGCTCTAGTTAAATTTGAATTGACCACCTCCACATAAGAACGAGATTGAGAATTTCTTTTTGATCGAACCACTTCCCAGGAAGCTTCTTCTTCTTTCTCATACATTGCCAATTCTCTTTGCCAAGCTGCTCCTCCATTCCCCCAAAGGTGAAAATACAATTTAAAAGCATTGCAAGAGAAAGATCGTAATCCATAGATATGAAAACCCACCACTTTGCAGGAAGCCGAGAATTGAAAGACACGATCTCCAAGTTTCATAGGCCTAAAATCAGCCGTGGATCCACCCGAGGTGGCTTGAAGGATAGAACTGACTGAATACTCATTCAAACGAAAAGCACATCTGCCAAAGGAGACCACCAACAAGAAAACCGACGAATCAGATCGTAAAGGAGAAGAGATCGGCTTGCCAAAACGAGACCAAACTTCTCTTTGAAGGTTCAAACCAGGGCGAAGATCCAAGTCCAACAGAGCCATCGAAACGAGAGGGGGAAGACTAGGAAGTTACCTCAAAGATGACCAAGAAAAACGAAGAATCAGCCCATAGAGAGAAGAAAGAGACGCAGATCAACCCATCGCAGCGATCCGACACTTCTTCTAGAGAGGAATCATGGAGAGCACAAGCCAATTATCTGGACAGAAATGAAGATCGCCATAGAATCGCCCGGATCGCCTCTCCGAGAAAACCGGATCTTGCTCACTTTGCTCCCCTCGTGACTGAATCTTATCATTTACTTTTCCTCTCAAGTTTGACCCCAAATAGATAACATTATCTAACAAGTGAAGCATGCGTAGGCTCGACTCTTCCTCATAATCAGCGCTCCGAAGCCATTCGATAAATGGCTTGGCAATCATCAGCGCACTGGGAGTTTCTGCCACCAGAATCAGCATAATTGTACCACCACTTAACAATTGTTTCTTCCTCAAAGACATCTTCTGGTAGAGAGCTTCCAGTACAAATGGGATCTCCTAATTCGAGTGCCTCAAGGTTGCATTTGGCACCAAATGCTTCTATGGCTTGCAGCAGCAGGGACTGGGATACCACGCGAGGCACGGCTATAGTGAGATATTTCACATTCTTATGACCTCGTCCTTCAACCGCTTGCCCACATCGTCAAAGAGAGCCTATCACTTCCAGGGAAGGTAGTGTGGATGAGGACAACAAATGCCCGAGCTAGTCTCCTGTGGCAGCGTTTCTCAAGTTAGCCTTGATCTGTTCAACAAGTTCACCATAATGATTGGTATCAACGATGGTTTGTTTATCATGAGGTTTTGCAGATCTAACGGTAGTGAAATCTTTTGGAGCGCCTCCTTATCAGACATATCTGTCGAAAGCATAACCATTCCTGCAATAGCCGCACTCAGTTGCTCCTGAATGAGCTGTTTCGCCGCTTCCAATGAAGTGTCAGTCTGCCATTGCACATCATCATTATCATCCTCCTCATCCGCATTGACTCCAATAGCACCATGTTGATCATGAGTCGGTGAAGTTGAATGGTCCTTCTTTAGTTTCTGCTGACTCCCATGAGCACCCACACCTTCCTTCGGGGTTCCCTTCTCAGCGCTTCGTTGCTTCGAGACAATTTTGTCCCCCGTGCCAACATGCGAGATAAAGCTGCATGCAACACATTTTAGGGATACCATCTTGGTTCTAGAGATGAGAATCTCAGTCTCGGGGTTGTGACAACAATAACACAGGACATACTTAGTGATAAAGCTATCAAGGAGACCAGCTAGTTTTTCAGTGTCATGAGCCCCATGAACAAGCGAAGTTCCTATTTTGTCATTGAATTTAGATGTCGCTCCAAGTTTATGTTTGAAGTACTTTGTTATGTACGATGGTGGCCTGGAAAGTGCTTTTGCTATATCGGCCATGTTCTCAATTTGTGTCCCGATGCCATTACCACGGCCTTCAATTTTTGTTCTCATTCTGAGCATTTTGTACCGGTAGAAGGCATCATCTTTGTTCGAGGCACCAATATCATGCAGCGCCATCTTACAAGTAAGCTTTCTGCAACAGATGATATCAAATGTGCCAAAATCTAGAAGCAAAAGTAGCTGCTGATCCTTCAACACAACCAAGCTCACACTGAGAACTATCAAATGACTTCACACAATTATCACAAAACCTGATCGACTCTTGATACATGAAGTGAACGACAGTCTTATGCTTTTTTCTGGTCACTGGAGAATACTCCCTGTGACTGACCCGCCTCACGAAGAGTCGTTTCCATCACCAGGATCACCATGGGTGGCATCACGCGTTGTGATATCCGATATTACAACATACAAACATAAGCATGATACAATGAATATAAGTACAAGTCTCTTACATTCATCCCAAGTACAATAGTACATCGTAGTCTCATAAACACCAGAAGCAAATAAGTTTGGAAATTAACTAAACAGCGGAAGCAATAAGATACAATCGCTCTCTCGGCGATACATCACGGGGCATCCAGCAGAGACAGGTGTTTCTGCCCTAAAACACCTTATCGGCACATCAACGTCGCTACTCCTCCGGACCGCACCACTCCCGGTGTAGTGGCCTCCGTCCGAGGACCGATCCTGCCGCGACGTCATCTCCGGCGACTAACTCCTGCTCGACGGGGTCCTCTCGAAAACCACATAGAGCAAAGCTCGAGCAACTAGAGCTCAGCAAGACCGACCCGTCAAAGTGGCCATCTACATCCGACTCCTAGACATGCAAAGGCCGGGGGTAGGATACATTAAGCACTAAGTCGGCCTACAAGTGAATCCTTACTTTCAACTTTTAGCAGTTTAATTAAGTTGCAAGAAAGAGTAAATTTAATTTGCACTATCCTATTGCATTAGATGTTTCCAAACAAGTAATTAAACAATACAGCAAATTAATCGTAATCATCATCATCAATGTTTCTCTTCTTACTATGTTCCGGCGCAGGAACAAGTGGTACTCGTTACTCGTGAGGGGCAGCAATTTGAATCGATTTACATCCTGCAGGAGAAACCTGTTTGCACGTCACATACGCGCTTCCCGAAGCCGCATGAGACAACCTTTCGCTTCGGTCACCACTCAGCCGACTCAAATCCACCTCCTACGAGCAAGGGTCCCTCAACGCGAAGCCGTCCCGGACGTCAACCGTGAGCGGATGGCTCCCTTCCCGCACTCTCCCGGCCTCCACCTTGAGATGGGTATTGTCCGACCTTGCAGTTCCCGTCGCTACATCAGTTCATCGGGCCCATAAACACCAGCATGCAAACAAGTACATTCAAACTTATCCACATGGGCTGGACACGACGCGACCCTTGTGTGCACGAGACGGGGCTACCACCTTGGAGACTATTTCGAGTCCTTCACTTTCCACCTAGATTGCCCGTCCGGCCTCCAAATTCATTTCTCATCTCAAATACTTAGCATCGTGTCCAAAAGGTGATTGTCCTATCTACGAGTGGTCTCTATACCACTCGATGGATCATCGCCGTATTTAAGCAAGCATCTACGCAGGGCTATCGAATCGGGATAAATAGGATCCTACTGCATGCTTGGGTTTTCACCACAACTCCTATAAACCTAATACACATTACAGGCCTACAAGCACGGTGATGAAAATAAAAGACTTAATTAAAAGGTTGTGCACCGGAGCTTGCCTTGCTTGACCCCGAGCAGCTGGGTCAGCAATAGCAGCAACTTCGGCTCCTCCTCGCCGGTTACCATGTTCACCACCGCAGCTACATGATGCAAAGGTGATATGTGAATTTTTGATGAAAACATGATTTGAATATTTTATAGAATACGTGCGAATTTCATCAAATACACATGATTAACGAGTACAAAATAACTCGGTGTCCAGCGAGGTGAAATGATTTAATTTCCATTAACAGATTAATTTATTTCATCAACTCCCATGAAGCGTTGAATCATTATCACATTTGCAAGAAAGTAATTCATTAATCCTTGCAAAAGCTAGGTGAAATAGCAACCTAAAGTCCCTTGATTGGTAGGCATATGCTCTGGATGATAATTAAGCTAAGCTCCAAGATTAGAGGCGATCCGATAATTAATTAAGCATTAAACTTGAATCTCCAAAAAAGAAATTAACTCAATTAATTTGCCTCTGATCATGCCAAACAAAGTGCACTATAAAATAGTACATGTCTTAAGGACTCTAAAATTTTTTGGCTTGCACAAATCCGAGCTCTACATTGAAAGATATGAATTTTTGAAGTTTGTAGGAATTTCTGGTATTCAAATCAAATTCTGGAAAAAAAAAAAGAAAGGCCTTAATTGGCACGTGGGCCGTTCTTCTCCTGAACTGGGCCAGCCTGTGGGCAGTGAGGCCCAGCGCACGTGCGCGGTCCAACCAGGGCACCAGCCCAGCGAGCGCGCTCGGGCGCTGCACGGCGAGTGGCCGCTCGAGCACTGTGGGCCAGGCTCGCCGGCCACAGAGCAGTTCGCCGGAATTTGGTCGAAGGACCACGAAAAATTGATATAAAAATACCAGCATGCTCGAGAGCTCGACGCGCATCTATTCGAAAAGATCCCGAGGTCAGATGCTCACCGGAAGTTGGCCGGTGATGAAGCACGCGTGAGCTCAGGGTCTGACGAAGTTCGGCGATGTGGTGCGCTTGGTAGACTCACCAAATTCAGTACCGTTTCTTCTCAAAGCATCAGTGGACCAAGGGCTTCATCGGCATGGTGACCAAGCTGGAGTAGGAGGGCTGGAGGATGGTCGTCGACTTTGGGGTCACGGTGGCCGGAGGGAGGCGGTGGGGAACAGTTTACCTGCACCTTGCTCGACGCCAAAAATAAGAAATGGAGGGGTCAGGGATGTGCGCCACTGCATTGCGCAGGTATAGGAAGAAGAAAGACGTGACATGGGTCACCTGGCGGAATGTATTTCGCGCGGAGGACAAGGTTTGTCGTCAATGGCTCCCGCAGAGAAAAAGGCTCGATTCGAGCGATTCATGGCCAAGCCTTGAACGGGAACCCCATGGGAAGCTAGAGGAGGTCGAGGCGCAGCTATGGATGATCTCAGCTCGAGATGTATTGTATTGTATTCGGTCAAAAAACTAAAAGTACTAGATGATACCCCGCGCGTTATATAATATGAAGAAAAAACACTTCATAAACATTCAAAAAGGAAAGTAAATTGAAATTGAAAAAACAATAAAAGGTGAAGTAGTAATGGATGTATTTGGAGACAGTAGTTTCTCTATCTTAATTTGTGGTGACCGAATAACATGAAGTGGTATGAGGATATTGATGCATGGATAGATAGATGAGAGTATCGGGAGATCTAACTTCCTAGATGATATGGCGGAGATTTGAAAAGTTCAAAATAGCTCCAAATCATCAATATTCAATCTTTATCTAATTGTTAAAATTATTTAAGACGGTGTGGCACAACCTGGAGCTAGAGAAATAATATTGAATGACTCTTAGTGGGTTAGAGATGATGTGGCGCAACGTGGATCTAGAAAAATAGTATTGAAGGGCTCTTAGTGGGTTGAATCTTTTATATATAAGTAGATTTGTAATGCCACTAAGTTCCAGAAAAAGTGTGATATGGGGCCTGATCGGAACATATGGCTGCACAGCTGCTGTTGCTGTAGTTACTGTAGCAACAAGAGTGTAAACAGCAACAGCAACAGCCACAGGCAAAAAAAAATCTGATCCGATCAGGCCCATGGACTGTTGAAACTTGAAACTTTAAAATTTGGGTATATCAGAGGTTGGTAACGGAGTGAAAATTTGACTTGGAAAAGGTAGTACTAGTTTGTTGACTCTTCTGTAGATACCCAATTTCGGGACTCGTGATGAGAAGGGGGAAACATATATATTGGTAAGACACAGACACGACTGAGCAACGTGGGTCCTGCAGTGCAGCTGTAAATCAGCAAAATGTCGCAATTCAGATAAAATCAACAAGAACCAATTTGTCCATGACATCAATTTGTTTGCCAATTGTGTTCCAGTCAGACTGGATCTGGGTACATGCATGACACACGAACTGAAAAATGACTCATATATGCCAGATATTAAACGAGGCTGAAATATTTGATTCATGATCACAAATTGAACACAAATGAAGCCATTCCACGAAGGAATGAAACGGAGCTGAGGTTCATATAAGCACTGCAAGATGCATGATGAAGTTGCTGATTCCATTTGTGAGGATGAAGATTACGGTTTCTCCACTAGAGCTGGTGTTTTGCTGCTGGCGAGCCTCAGCTGAAATGATACATATAAAAACGTTATAGACTGACGACGATACTCATTTGTACGAGAAGATGATCTAGACAAGACATATGTAGCGAAAAAGAAACCATACCAGTAAGGTCTCCGTGTAGAAACTGACGAAGGGATGGATAATTTTGACATCGCCTGTGGCCATATCTGATACCTTGGCCGCCTGCAACCACGGCGCAAGCTCGATCTTGAAGACGCCATCTCCAGTGCTCACGAAGATGACGTTGGCCTCCCCCGGAACCACTCCACTCAAGCGCGTCCGCCGCGTGGGGTTAGCAAGCGGGACCAGCTTGCTGAGATCAAAGGTCCGACGCCTCACCCATACGCCGGCGGCGTCTCCTTTCGCGACGGTGGCCGTGGTCTCGGTCTCCCTTGCCCACAGGGAGATCCTGTTACGTTTCAAGCAGGCGAGTCCCAGCCCGCCGCCCTCCGCCGTCATAACGGCGACTGCCCCGAGACCCTTCTTCGCCGGCGGCGGGTCGATCAACGTCACGATCTGCCTCGTGCGTATGCCGGAGCGGATCGCCCCCAACAGGCCCAGCCGCAGCGGCGGGCCGTACCAGAACCGCAGGAGGGTCCCGCAGTTTCCGACGAAGTATAGCGAGTCTCCGACGAGCGCGGCCGGCCGGTCCGGCGCCAGGTCGAATTTGGGGTCGTCAAGGTGGATTTGGTCGTTATTGGTCCACTCGCCGGTCTCGAACGAGTAGAACCCGGCGCGCGCGTCCCGGCAAAAGTCAAAATAATCGCCGCGCTCCACGCCGGCGAACGCGACGATGAAGGGGCCCCGCTGCAGCGGCGGTGGTCGCAGGCGGCGGCGGTGCAGACGACAGCTCCGTTGCCGTAGCAGTCCCACACATCGGGGACGCGGCGCTGGTCGCCGGTGATCGGGTCCCAGACGAGGTCGCCCGTGGTGCGGGAGTCCGTGCCGTAGTCGTAGAGGAGGACGCGGCCGTGGCGGCAGTCCAACACGTGGCGGCGGTGGCGGTCGGGGGTGGGCAGGCGGAAGGACGAGTTCGCGGTGGGCACGAAGCGGGGAGCCTCGTCGTCGGTCGGGCGGTGGAGGAAGCCGAGCACCGGGGCCGCGGCCGTCCCCTGGAGCTCGCGGTACCGGGTCAGGAAAGCCGGATCGGCGAGGATGCTTCGCCACGCCTTGCAGACGGCGGAGGCGCGGACGATGCTCGCGGGATCGTCCGGTGGAACGCGGACCAGGATCTCGGGGATCATGTCGTCCGGCAGAGACCGTCGACGAGGCGCCATGGCTTCCGCGAGCACGACGACGACGGGAGCGCCGCCACTAATCGAACTATTAGGGTTACGACGATGCTGATGATCCAGGAGGTGCGATCGATACTTGTAGTCGTCTCTGTTCGGTGGGACCAGGACAATCAAGCGCTTCATTTTTAATCTTAGAACAATGGTTGCCCCGGCCTTTAATGTCTGGTCCAGTAGGCCACCGCATCAGTTTGTTAGATGGGCCTCTGCAGTACGACATCAAACTAGGTTAGTTCATGAGGCCTCCGTTGCTTCGGTTCTCCATACAAGCTTCCTTTGGGCCTGATGCGTAAGTCCTTTCAGGACGGGAACAGCTAGTACGGCCAATACAATGCATACTGTAGCCTCATGAGTTTCAACCGTAATGGGAGTTCATCATTAAAAATATAATAGGTTTTTCCTTTACCCTTTTTCTTTGTTATGTTTGCAGTTGCGAGGTCTGAATCTGCCATTTTATTGCCGCTGTATCTGATTATCTGCGATGACATAAAAGATAAGACATTTGAATATGCTCAGCCAGTCAGTCATCCCACAAGGCAAAGTTCATTATCCTCCACACCATCCCCAGCCGGGAGAAAGAATCATCCTTTGCTCAACACATTGTTAAACGCTAAAGTGAAGCGCCACAACTGCCCTTTTCCTTGGGGATCATGCGCCTTATCATTGCAGGAACATGGATGATGGCTTGTACTTAAACCACACTCCTCAAGCATCTTCGAAAGTGGAGTGGATGTTTCCTTACCTGCCTAAGGGTAGACATTCCCTTGAATGCTACAAAGTGCCCGCATCGACTGTCTGATAATAAGAGTGTAAATGAATCTTCTCAAGGCTGCCATTGCAACCACTTTCTATTATAGAATTCCACGCCTAAAGCAAAAAAGGTAAGGGTGCCGGACACCTTTTACACCAGCCGACGAGTTGTTTTACTCCTGTAAATGTGGAATGACGCTTCCATGACATGGCAGCGTCCCAAAAGTTTTGACTGTTTGTTCAATTTTTTTGTGCCCTTAATTCACTACTGTATAAGATGAAGGTGCAACAAATATCGATGGCATCAGGAATATCGTTATCATACACAACGATTGCTCTGTAGTTAGGTGTCTGCCCTGATCATGGTAGTGTCGGTCGTGGATCACCAATGATATAGCTTCAACAGCCACAGGCAAGCGTCCTTGTCATGCTAAGGCTCATCCGACAATTTGCGACAGTTAGTTGCAAACTTGCAATCAGGCCATCTTGCAAGATAAAATTGGGACTGAATTCAGAATTACATTTTGCTGACTCAGCTCGAAATGCGATAATATTGATTGGACCTGAGGCATGAGACAGCTGGCAATTACTATGAATAATGCATACTTCATGAGTGATGATGTTGTAGACATGTTGATACTACTATGCAAGCGTCCGATGCGTCCACATGACCGCGTGGTGTTGATGCCTTCTGCAGCAGAATCCTAGGGAGGAATCGGACAAAGATGTACTATTGATAATTGGCAGCTGCAGCAGATTAAATATTTTGTGACCCCTCTTGGGATTCTCCGTTACATTTTGTTTTTATTTGTGAATACAGTTTAATGCGAATCTAGGTCAGATATGATCCCAAAACAATAGTTTTGGGCATACTTTTTAATAAGAAACTTCTGATAAAAATGCAGTAAGAAACACAAAATTACATTAAGTCTCATGTAACACCATGATAAGAACTCAGGTTAACTAATTCACATTTGCAAATAAGCAAAACTATGTGCATTTATGTGCACCAACCAGGAACTCGTCAGTTAAAGCAGAAAACGTGGTAACAGAAATGCACAAAAAGTACAAGTCAACTAGAGTTTCCCAGAGAGCAAATCGTATACGGCAACAATGATAATAGCATAAGCTCTGTTTATTCTTTTTGAAATTTAGTGATTCTATTGACAGGAACATCAATGACTGAAAATACAAGAATCTACATGTACATTTCCAGCCTTTGGCTAATCGAAGAAAAATGTAGACTCTATCAGAGGAAATACATCTAAACTGTACTAAGACATCACTAGAAAACTTCGAATTCCAGGTCCTCGGAGTTACTTCTGAATTCAAGACATTTGCCTTCTTTCTTCTGTGCCTTTGCCAAAGTCACAACATTGCAAGGCTGAGTCTCAGGTGGAGCAACAGATCTTATCAGGGCCCAATTTAAGCCGTCAAAGAAAGGGTGCTGCTTGATCTCAGCTGCTCCTCTTAAAGATCCCAGTCGATTCTCCGGCTCCTTCACAAGTAAACTTCTGATGAGGTCTTTGGCATTGCTGCTCACAGATGGATTGTCTGGGAACCGGAGATTCTGGGACACCACATTTGCCAAGGTTTCATCATTCCCAGGTCCTCTAAAAGGGGTCTTGCCAAACAAAAGTTCGTAAAGGAAGACACCAAAGGTCCACCAATCTACAGCACTTCCATGGCCATCTCCTTTGATGATTTCTGGTGCAAGGTACTCATGTGTGCCAACAAAAGAATTGGAACGTGCTTCGACAGGCTCTACAACAAGTTGAGGAAGTCTTTTCTGGGAAGATTTAGGCTTCCGAGGCTTTGGAATAGATGGTAGGCGTGGTGTGAAGCAAGATGTTTGAGCACAAGAGGGTTGGAGGCATGATGAATTGATACAGTAATTCTCTGCACATGGTCCCGTTAGTTTCTTTGGTTGGTGATTTGCAGCTATAGAGGATGACCGAAGGAGCACAGGGTTGACTGAGCACCTAAGTGAGAGGTCAAAGTCGGACAACATTATATGTCCATCATCACGGACTAGAATGTTTTCTGGCTTTAGATCGCGGTATATTACCCCCAACATGTGAAGATATTCAAGAGCAAGGAGAACTTCTGCAACATAAAACCTGCAAAGTAAATATTGATTTATTCATTAGCAAATCTAAGAACAGATTAATGAATAGATATATACAGGAACAAAGCAACAGGGCTCATATACAATAAATAAGGAATAGACAAGTGTGAAATATAGCATGCGTTTACATTTAACTCTTAACAGTTATTTATTATTGTTTGTCCATTGATGATATGTAGGATACAGTATCTTTCATGATTGTTCAACACATACGAACACAAAGGTATATACAATGTTTTTTGTTTTTGGTACGATTGGCCATTTAGCTTTGATTCAAGATGAACCAACTAAGATATTTTTTTTTGGTCCTGATGGTGCATTTGAACCCGATTCCCAATGAGAATTGAACTGAGGCTGAGGCATACATTCAGCTATATGTGCATATTTCAGCATGCAATTCTAATATCAGAAAAAAGAAAAATTTTGTGATCAGACTGTACCTTGTGTTCACTAGAAAATTTAGCTCTAAAGTATCGATATGGTTAGGAAAGGAAACAGAAAATCTATGGAGACTGAACTGAAGTTCTTGAAATGTGATTGGACAATTGATGAAACATACCTTGCTGCTGGCTCAGGAAAGCTTTTTCCAGGTTGTCTTTGACGAAGAACATGCAAATCACCACCTGGGCAGTACTCCATGACCAAGCATGAGAGATTGTCTGTGGTAAAATGAGCATAAAGAGTAGGAAGAAATGGATGATCTAGCATTTCTAGTATCTCCCTTTCAGCCTGTGCTCGCAGCATCTTCTTTCTATTAATCAGGTATTCAATATCCATAACCTTCAAAGCAAATAAACAATCTGAATCAACCAACTCAGCGAGATACACAGTCCCAATGTCCCCACAACCAAGCCTCTTCAGAAGCTTGAAATTGTCGAGGCCCAAGGATCCCTGGTGCATTGCCAGCTGGCGAATGGTTAGCCAGCGCAGATCCTTTGCCATATGTGGCCTGTTATTATAGGCACACAACCCAAATTGGCTCTCGTCGCTGATACTTGTGCTACAACCATATTCACTAATGCTGCTCTTTGAATTCTGGGAACACTCGCCTTTTTCCTCAGCCTGCAACCACTCGGATGATGTTTCATCAGATTTTTCAGGACCAGCATTTACCTTCTCTTCTTCTGTGCAGCTCGTGGGGTTGGTAACACTAGATATTGAAGAGCAGCTGGTTGATGCAAGGGAGATTGACTCCTTCGAAGAACAGAATTTAGTACTATTGGAAGAATCACCCAACGAAGATGGTTCGTCTTTAACTTTCTTCTTACTGGCAGTCTTGTATCTAAAAACTGGCTTGACAAGTCGGGATGTAGTAATGGGTTTGCTCAAGATTGGGATTCTGGGAGAGTTATCATCAGTTGCTGCAGAAACTTTATTTCCTAATTTACCATTTTCCAAAAAGGAGTTCTCAATGTCTATAGGGTCACCGCTGATGACATCTTGAATCCTGATCTTCCTTACCTCAGCTGATGCGGATGATACCGAACGGATGGAGGTGACTGCACTTCCATCAGCTGTCTCAAAATCGCAGTCTTCACTGAACTCGCTTGTTCCTCTAGATGAACACTTATCAATCTTCCCGGGGGTGAGTGATATCTCAATAAGATTCATCTTCTCATCATCATGAAAATAATTCTCATCATTACTTTGGACCATCAAAGAAGCATAAAGCCTGTGGATGGTGCCAGCTTCAGATGAACTTGATGATCCAGGTGACATTGACAACCTCTTCATTGCAGCCATTTCTGATGCCTGGGAAATGCACAGCCTTCTCAGGGCTTGCTTCATATTAACAGCCTTTGAGGATATCCCGATGCCTGCATTTTGAGACAACCCTGATCTAGCTGGCTTCTTGAGAGCACTCTTTCCCAGCGCATCTCCACCTGTACTGGCAGGACTAAGTGCCCGACGGAAGGTCCTGCTGTCGATAGCTTTAAGAAGCTGGTCGAGGTCATCTTCGACCGGGTAATCACGACATTTGCCAGCTTTCTCCTCAGGTTTCACTTTAATTTGCCGCAAACCGGAGCAACCAATAGGCCCGCTGTCAAATTCTTCTTCGGTGGACTCAACTATCTCAGAGCTACAACCAGACGACCCCATGACCCAAGCAAACTGATTCAAAAGCCAGACAACGAGTATGCCAACTTAACCAGTCGCCGGCAGTAGGCAAATCATACCACAATGCTTGTACCTTTCACAGAGACGTCATCCAAGAGAAGCTCCAGGGAGCTCCCAACAAAAAGCAAAGCTTTTTTAATAACCAGTGCAGCAATCTTTGGCCTCCCTGCAGAGATCATGAGATCCAGAGTTAGTGATTGAGACATGGCAACAGCTACACATCCCAGATTAAATGCTCAGGAATTCCAGAAAAGAAATTGAAAAGCGAGCGCTAAGCAAGACTCCAAGAGGAAAGATGCACTGGGCAACCGCATCAACTGAAATCACAACTGGCAAGCTCAGGTAGTTGAAACGAGCTACTTGGGGAGCCAGAGCTCCGGGGAGAAGACAACTGGATTCTCCACTGAGAACGCATCTGTACAAAAACCAAGCCAGGCAGAAGAAACGGAAAACGGCAGCCAAAACGTAAACTTTACCCAACTAGCGCAGCTGAATCTACTAGAAAAGCTTCGAAAGGGGAGAAAAAATTGGAACTTTTCTGCTCAAGGAGCACACAAAGCTGGCTTCAGATCCAAGCGGCGGCGGCGGCGGCGGCGGCGCGACACCGGCGAGGCCGCATTTCACGGAAGCCGCTACAAACTTCTCCGGAACAACAAATTCGCTGGTAATCCGAACGCGGAAGCACGCAAGAACAGGATGCGGGATCGGGAACGGCGGAGCTGACGCTTACCTTACCGAGAAATGCCGGCCCGGATCTCCAGGCGGGGATGATGGACGGTGGCGGTGCGGTGGAGCCGACGGCGCCAGGGTCTCGGGAGACGAGCTTGCCGCTGCCAATCTCGGGAATGGCGGTTGCTTTGGAGAAGGCGTGGGGGAGAGAGAAGGGAAGGGGAGCGCGAGAGAGAGAGCAAGAGAGAGAGAGAATCGGGGTGGAGAGAGGTGAGAGAAGGTGCGACCCACGAAGACGAATCGGCGTAAAAGGGGAGGAGATCGGCGGATCCTCCGTGCAGAGGCCACGAGTGACACCAGCCGTGTGCCGCCCTAGTAGGCGCAGGCTCCGCCGTACGATCATGATTGGAACGACGTGCGGTGCCAGAGGAATTTGCACTTTGCGGGCAGAAATGGAAATTGAAAACGGAAATCTGGACGGAATAATTGGGTTTCTCCGTATTCAGGTCGTCCGGAGTTTGGTTCGGGTAACATGACCGATTTGTGTGGAGCTCAAGTAGACGGCTCCAACAAAAAAAAACATAATTCTAGAGCCAATGCCACTCTTCAAGGCACCGATTTTTTTAACTACGGTCATCATCATCATAATCTAAAGCGTTGTTGAAGTAAGAGTTTTTGGGAATTTATACATTGAGCCCCCTTTCGAATTAACGCGTGGGTCACAGTTTTTCGGTTGTCATTATATATTTAACCATGGATCAGGAAAACCCAAACCCCACAAATTCAGGTTTCTGTATCCTAATAATGATATCAATAGTACGACGTGAAACAAATCGTAAAGCAAAAGATAAATAAATCCAGCATCATTACAAATTGTGGCTCAACTTTTCCGCAAATAAATGTGTCAGCATCAAGAAAAAGAGAACTTAACCAGCTTGATGAAGACACCAGATCAACATCACATCGTGCAAGGCCTGCACCTCAAATGCTCATAAAACACGCCAGAAGTTCTGTATGTGCAGACAATTGTTCAATCTTCACCTACATTTTTAACAAGTGTCTAGTCAATAAAGAGTTACTAGCTAATAAACTGTTTGTAGCTTCTGATGTGTCCGTTTCAAAAGAATTGCGCTATACTAATAAATGGAGCAAATGGTCTTCACCAAACGTTCAGATTGGGTAGACTTTTGTGACGGCCTGCTACTTCAGAATAGGGCAAAGAATCTATGATATTGGGTTCAAGATTTTGCTAGTGTCTCACATGTTCTGAAAGTGACAGAAGTAAATGTGTTCGGTATACCATACTGTGGTTATGAATAAACGGATAAAAAAAATGGGAGGTTGAGTGGCTCTAAGGATGACTAAAGACAGTGATGCTTTGGGTGTTCAGAAGAGGAAGCTGAAATTATTCCGTACAGTATACTGTTTCTATGTTCTTGCAGGATCGGAACATAACTATATATATTCCCTCTAGCTAATTCTAAATACTATATATATTCCCTCTAGCTAATTCTAAATATCTTTATGATTGACACATAGGTTCAGATATATACGTGACCCTTGTTTTTTTTACTTTATCATTTATTTGACAGATTG
The DNA here is from genome assembly GCA_031894775.1 of Chloris gayana. Taxonomy (NCBI): domain Eukaryota; kingdom Viridiplantae; phylum Streptophyta; class Magnoliopsida; order Poales; family Poaceae; genus Chloris; species Chloris gayana. The sequence goes on along the minus strand of JAUNZO010001189.1, from coordinate 1,834,506 downwards.
TACAGGCAAATGAATTGTAAAATGAACCATTGCATCATCCAAAAAGTTGCTATTGAATGCTGTTTAGTGTGCCACATGTGATATATTTAATTGATTTGTCAGCTAACAATTGTGATTAGAGTCTGTCATAACTAATGAATATCTGTAATATCATTATCTATTCATGTGTACGGGAAAGCAATAGGCCCTACCGTCCAACAAAATTGTAATGGCACTTAGGGGATTAATCTCAAATATACATATGCACCTTTGACAAATATTAATACTCGCTATATTAGATGATTGTTATGAAATGATATTGGTAAATAAGCATGAAAAATACCATCCCGTTGTTTATTTAGAGTCGTATCACGGTAATAAAGTTAAATTGGTTGGCAAAGGTATAAAAAAGGTGGTTCCCGAACATGCTTGCAAAAGAAAACACAACATAAAGCCATAAAACCGTCATTAAAATGTACTACAGTGACAGTGAGTACATTTGAGGAGTACTAATGGATGAGTTACATCAAAAGAAAAGACCTTTCTCCTTTTCTTCTTATTTCTGTTCTTGAAGAGGCTATGCAAAAACTTTGGGAAGTACATATGCCTTATGCCGTGAAACTTGGAAGGCAGGTAAATTATATAGAAACTTGAAAGAAAGCCTTTTATCTGATACTCTGTTACGTACGGCGCACATATCAACAACGACCTCATCGTTGTAGTAGTATCTTGGAGCAAAAACAGTAGCATGACTGCGAAAGCCATGTACTACAATCCATTGCACATGTAGTAGAATTGGTGGCCACAATATGGTCCCCGATACACCTGTTAGCCAAAATGACCACTCCGTACGCCCTTAGATACAACTGTATGGTCCATTCAGACATTGACACACAGTTCAGACTCTAATTTTTGACCAAATCATGATTGTACTTTCAAAATTAAAGGGATCTATATATTAAAATTTCTTTACCTGCTTAATATCTGATGCCATATTAATTAAAATTGTAGAAGTGAACTTTATCCATTATTCCAACGTCTAACCCTAGTTATTTGCTCACGATGATCGATCGAGGTAGTCCCTTTATGAGCTGTCACTCTTCATGATTTAGTTCATTTGTACGTATATACGTGCAAGCCTTTTCTCTCACTTTTTCTTTATATATAATCTTCCTCTCGTCTCAGCCAAAGTTATTGCTTCATCATCTGATATAAGGATGTGGAAGATAAAGAATTGGCCACCTCACGGAACAGGGCAGGCCAGCATATACAAAGGGTCTCCGGCTACGTATGTTGGTCATGCATTTGCCGTGCGAGTGCGTGAGTGAGAAAAGGCGACGCGGACGTGGAAATATTTAAGGAACGACTAGCTCGTACTAATAAGCACTAGTAGCGCGACGTGATGCTACGTTAAAGGCGAATCTTAGTCGGTAACGGCAAGGAACGAACGACCAACTGACTGATTGATTGATGGATCGATGGACTGATTTGGTGGATTAGCTGCAATATTTGCCTGTTGATTAGATTAGCGAGGCCGGATACTTTGTGGCCAAATTAAGAACACGGCAGCTGGGTGCAGTTGTGAACTAACACCATTATGATTGGCATCCGTGTTTTCTCCTAGGGATAGGATTAATTTCTGTCAGTTTGAGGCTTTCACTTTATTTGTGTTAATTATAGGGTGGCGCTGGACACACGGTTGAAGAAGTAGAGGAACAAATAAGAATTGTTAACTTGAGCAACTGGAATTTAGAGGATCGAGCTTAGGGCCTAGTAATCTGTAAATATCCAAAATTTTTAATGAAAAACAATAAGGTAGGGGGTTTTTCTACTGACTTCGGTAAAAAAAACTGGAATTTAGGGGATCCAAATGACATTGTGTTTCTTGATACTTGATTGAGGGTTCAAATTATAACTAGCGGATATTCCGCTTGTTAAAAAACTAGCAGATCTTATTTTTGTGTTTTAGTTCATTTTGTAATTTGGTGTTTGATGCAGCTTTTTCTTTGCGAAGACGTTGAAATAAGCTATGCCAAGCAGGACCATTATCTGACAAAATTTGATTTGGTTGTACAGGCCTTGATTGCTAGCTTGATGACACTCTCTCAAGTTTGATATTCCTCAAGGGTTAATCAAAGAAACCGTATCCGTATCAATGTGCTATGATTTTCCTAATTGAATGAATGGGATTCAATTAAAAAATATTATTTGTATCTGTTTCAATAAGTACAGGAATTATTCAAAAGTTTTGAAAATGTTAAACTCAATCCATGTGACAGAACTTAGTGAAATGGCTTGTACATTAATAATATTCAATAAAAAATTGGAATCCCATATTGCAAATATGCCATTGTCTTTTTATATGTAAAATATTCTCAAATTTGTGATAAATGTGTTAAACTATTGACATACGAGCACTGATATATCTCAAATGTGGAATAATCCCTGCACGATTTAAATAAAAATAGATATGGCAATTTAATTATTTTTGGATCTACATGCAAGAAAGCATTCTGTGCATGTCACTGTGGGTGATAAGGTAATATGTGGTTGCAACAAAAACTGTCAATTATAACCCTATTAAAAACAGTCCAATTTTATTGTAAGAGCCTCTTGTCATTTGAGTGTGAAAGCAGCACCGTACCTTTTCTATGAAATAATAGAGATATAGAGTATTGTTAAATAAAATAGTTCATTATTGCTTGAAACAAACAATCAATTGTTACACGAGTTGTTGATTGTAAAATTCATTGTTTTCTTATTTTTATTGTAGACATTTACAACTAATCAGTTTTATTATAAGGAAAATACTGTGTATGCCACTGGCTTAACTAAAACCCCTTAGATGTCAGGTGCTTTAACCATCGACTAACTTCCAGCTTAGGCCATTCTCAGTGGGTCTTTCATTTGACATTAATTAGATGACACATCAGCAAAAGTAGTGACATGGCATGGTATTAATTATGAAAGAGGAGAGAAGCCTTTCATTAGGATGAAAAGGTAGTGACACTCTTTCCAAGTTGATAAAAGGAGAATGAAAGGTCCATTGAGACTCTTTTCCTTTCATATGCACGTAAAAGCGAATCCTTATTGGTACACCTATGCGATCATTTAATGTCTCATGTAACCTATGAAATTGTAAAATAAAATAGTGCACTGAGAGATGCACTTCCATTTCATAAAATAAAACTAGAAAACTGACGTGTCACACTTGGAAAACGTGAAATGAAAGAGACCACTGAGAATGGCCTAATACAGATACGACTAGTGTGGGAAAGAAACTGCCAAAAGTGTGAGCCGAGAGCTTTGACTAGTTCCTTTACAGTCAGGCTACGTCTGATGAGATCTTGGTCCATATGTCATTAACACAATTGATCCACATGTCATTGATACAATAGTGACAGGTATTAGATGTTTTTAGGTGACTTACAAGGATGTTCATACAAGGGGTGATTTTAGTTCAGATCAGAGAAATCTATTAAAGGTCTAGAAAGAGTTCCGTTGTAGTGCAAGCCCCAACTCCATTTGTATTGCTTAAACAGTAGTGTTACTAGTTGACATGGTAGTGCCAGGTGTATATATGGGTCACTTGTACTTATTTAAAACTAGGGCACTTAGAGCACCTACAAATCTATTCACTCTCACTATATGAAGTGAACCACTTGTAAATCCCTATCAATTTTGAAAACTCTTATAAAGAACAACAAAAGCATATTGATGAGGAATATTCTCTAGAATTACCCTCTCGTGTTTATTAGAATAGGAAAATTGCAAATATCTACTGGTATCTAATGGGGATTTGGATATATGTGCAAATACTTTTGTTTTATTCTCACATCTTCAAAGTCACTCATAAATTTCATGTACCCACCTTACAATTTTGGTTGGCTAATGTGCGACCTTTCAACATTGCTCTAGATTTTTTTATGTTACTTTAATTGTCATTTAGATGAATGTAGGATCACCAAAGTTCATCTAAATATCACCAACGGTGTGAAAATTTGTCAATATGCTGTGAGATGCCATAAGATAAAAGAAAAGCTTAAATATAATAATATATAAAATTAAAATAACATCATAAGGTAACCTAATTATAACTAATCATTTAGAGTTGTGTTGATTACTTGCCAAGATCCATGTGGCCATATTGGCCCATCGGAGGTAGTATATGCAAACTATATATCACTTGTTATTCAAATGCAATATAAGAACTTGTAGGTGGGTATATAAAAACCATACTAAGATGTAAATGGGCTTGTAAAATTACTTTACATCTTATTATTTTTTGAAATTCTTAGTAATATTGACTAGAGAAAATATAATTCTTGTATTGATATAAATCATTAATTCTTGTAGTTAATTTATTAAATTATTGACTTCGTAACGTTTCTTTACTAAAAAAAGATAGAGGCTTTTGTAGAGTCATTACAAGAATGTACCTTATTTACGTATACAACAAATATGGAAAAAAATAAATTGCACTATTTAATCGTATGAGCCAAGGAGCTGTCTTCCTCCCTTGGCCAGTGCTGTCAAGAGGCTTGTCAAGCTCCCTTGGCTGGGGATCACTACTTCTTGTGTCTATGCTAGTGTCGCGCTTTCCATAACATAGACGCAATGTAATCTAGATCTTTGTCCGGGCGTGGTGTGGTGTGAGTTGTACCGGATCTTTTCCGTTCTTTCTTCTTAATATAAATGTAGCAACTCTTCTGCGTTTTTCGAGAAAAATAAGTCTTCAATTATTTTTTTGCTATTTGCCGTCTATAAAAGCATGCTTGTAGTAGAAATTTCAGCATGCACATATCCACACTCGTTTATTAGAAAAGTGTCCGTCGGTGTGTGAGTACACCTCCAAATGGGGGCCTGTCAAGGCTCCCTTCGAATAGGATCGGGGAAGATCGGATTTGCCTCAACTAGCGCGGATGATTGAACAAACGAAGAACACAGAGAGTTTACCCAGTGTTCGGGCCGCAAGAGATGCGTAATACCCTACGTCCCGCTTGTGTGTATTGCTTGTTGTCTCTCTTTCACAATGGGGCACCCTCCCCTTTTATAGAGTGAGGAGAGGGGCACTCGTACAGTACCCGGAGGGGTACCCGGCGCCCGAGGGGGCCCGGTCCTCCCTTGGGATATTCCGACAAGATCCCGACTAAATCTGTTACAATCTTCTTTGCTGGATTTGGACTCCAAGCATCTTCTCTCCTATTGGTCCCGAGTCCTCCCGGCACCGTAGCAGCGTGGCTTCCCGAGACGCGGCGCATGGGGAAGGCGCGCGCACGTCCCGTCGGGCTGCGACCGTCGCCGCAGGCACTTGAGTGCCGCATTAACTCCGGTGGTTGGGGCGCCGGAGGAAGCTACCGGAAGCTTCCTCCCCCGACGCTCCCACTCCCCGGCTTTCGCGGGCTTCGTGGACTTCGTGGGCTTCGTGGGCTTCTTCGTCCCGCGGCCGCCGTCTTCGTCCGTGGGCTGAAAGCGGCCCACGCGCGGTTAGGGGACCCCCAATCCCCTACACCGACAGGAGCCCCCGCCCGGCCACCGACCCGCGGGGCCGGAGCAGGGATTGGGGCCACCCGTCGCCGCCCGGTGCCATTTGGGTTACTCCGAGGCGTGGCTCTCGAGGGACGGTGCCGCTTGGGCTGCCGAGGCACGACCGCTCCGAGACGGCGCGTCGCTCGGTTCGTGTGCGGTGGGCCCGCCCGGAGCCTGCGCTTAAGTACCGAGACGGCCGGTTGCCCGGGGCACGTCTCCCACTTCGCCTTCGCCTCCTCGCCTCCTCAACTTCTCTCTCGCTTCTGCGCTCCTTCTCGCCTTCTTCTCCGCCGATCCGCGCCGCCGCTCGCCGCCGCCGCTCCTCGCTGCTGGGATGGCCCGTGGGAAGTCCCCCGCCGTGGCGGTTCGCGCACGCGCTCGTCGTCGACGGATGCGCCGCCGGTGGTGCAGTTGCTCGACCCCGGGTTGAGATGAAGCGGCTTTCGCCATTCCTTCCGTGGATGGCGATAAGGGCGTCCGCATCGGGGGCCTCTGCCACCGTCGACCGGGAGACCGGAGATCCTCCACTTCTTGTCCTTCGTCGTGGTCGGCGCCGTTCCCCCGCCTTCTCCGACTTCTTCATGGAGGTGCTCCGGGCGTACGGGATTCGCATGGCGCACCTTACGCCGAACGCGGTCGCGGCGCCGGCTGTGTTCGCCCACTTGTGCGAGGGATTCGTGGGGGTGCAGCCGTGCTTCCCCATTTTTCGGCGCTACTTCAAGGCGACGCTCACCAACGCCGCGGAGGTGATCGTGTGCGTGCGGTTGACCGCCCGGACCGAGAGCGGGTACATCGAGTACTCGCCCAACAACAAGGTGGAGGGATGGAAGAAGGCTTGGTTCGTGGTCCCGTACGAGAAGGACTTCCGCCGCCTCCGTGTCCCGCCGGTCCCGGCTCAAGCACTTGGCCATCCGGGATTCTCGTGCCCAGCCTTCCCGACGGCATGATGCCGGTGGTTGACCGGATCGCGGCGCTCGCCGCGGCCGGCTTGACTTCGCACGGGGTGGTGCACGACTTCCTCGAACGCAACATCGCGCCACTCCGCCGGAGGTCACACTCGTCGTGGCTGTACCGGGACTTCAACTTCGCCGGCCGCACTCGCACGGGGGCGGGCTCGGATCTACCCACCGCCTCGGCGGTTCGCCTACTCCACGCCGACCGGGAAGAAGTGGCCCACCTCCTTCGCGTACCCGGAGGGTGCCGGGCCTCTTCATCGGCCGGCGAACCGGCGCGCCATCTTCGACAGACATGCCCGGCCGGGGCTGCTTGGGTTCCTCGACACAGCTCCGGCGCCTACTCCCGGCGTCCGGGTGCCCGGAGCCGCGCCTCCCTCTAACCCGGGTGCGACAGCCGCCTCCGGGGCGCTTCCGGAGCTCCGGGTGCCGATCCCGATGCCGCAAGGCCAGCCCCGAGCACGCGCGACAAGGGCAAGGGAAAGAGATCTCCGTCGCCGCCCTCCTCCGACTCCTCCGGGCCCGCGTGCTTTCCACGGAAGCGGGCCCGGCAAGCTTCGCCGACACCGATGATAGGGGCTGCTTCGCAGAGAAGTCCCCGCGGCTGCACCGGTGCAAGCGGCCGGGTGGACGCGCGACAGTGTACGATGCTTCTCTCCCGTTCCGCTTAAGTTGTGAGCTGGGTGGACCGCGAACGAGCGTTGATCCATTTTGACTATAGGAACATCCGGATCGAGTTGGACCCGGACTTGGTCTCTCTCGGACCCCAAGGTCTCCGGTGCCTCTGCGCCGAGTTTGGAGGCAAGCCCCGCCGCCGTTGAGGCCGACGCGGAGGCAGCGCTGCGGGTGCCCCCGAGGAGGGGGTTGCGGGTGCCCCGAGGAGGGGACCGCTGCTCCCGAGGAGGAGGTCGCGGGTGCCCCCGAGGAGGAGGCTGCGGGTGTCCACGCGGAGGAGGCCGCGGGTGATTCCGAGGAGGAGGCCGCGGGTGCCTCCGTCGGCGAGGACCTCGCCCGGCCGTCAACTCCTCCGGTTGGCGACCTGCTAGATCTGCCGGCTACTTTCTCGATTGGCGCCTCTAGGCACCCGCCCCGGCTTCCATTCCCCGGCCGGGTGCTAGCGCCGCCACTCCTATAGGGCTGGAGGGGAACGATTCCCTCCACGCGCCGGTCGAGCCGGGAGCGGTGGCCGGTGGAGACACCTCGTCGACCGCCACCGCCGGAAGGGGTCGTGGGCGTGCTAGACGCGGCCGGAGCGCGTCGCCAATGAGTCACTCGGGTGGCTCCGTGCGCCCCGCATTGGCGACGTCCTTGGGGAGGTTACCCGGTCGCTCGCCGCGGTGAAGGCGGCCATGGAGGAGACGGACGCGTCTCCGGAAGACCGCGAGATCGCGGTGGCCCGGCCGTGAGGCCGAGGTGGCGGACGCCCGAAGGCCCCGGAGACGGCGGTGAAGCTTGCCCGGCAGCAGCACCGGCGCCGCATGGAAGAGGTCCGAGCATGAGCTGGACACCGCCGCCGGCATTGCGGAGGGGCCGACGAGAAGCTGCGGGAGGCGGAGGCGAAGCTTCGTGACGCGCAGCTGGAGGAGGCTTGCGCCGCCGTGGCGATTCGCGAGGATGCCTTGACGCGACGCGAGACGGCCGCGGTGGCCCGGGAGGCTGAGCCGAAGAGGCGAGCGGACGAGCTTCCTCTCCGGGAGGCGGCGCTAGTCGATCGGGAGCACCAACCGAGTGCCCGGGAGCAGGCCACCGCAGCAGCAGAAGTGGAGCTCCGTCGCCTCCGCGATTCCGTGGGCTCCCGGGAGGCGGAGCTGAAGCACCGCGAGGATGCCCTTGCCACCCGGGATGAACAGGTCCGGCTCCGTGAAAACGAGGTCGCCGTTCGGAGGGAGGCCCTAGAGACGGAAATCGGCCGCCTCGCCGAGACCGAGCAGCACATCCGCGGCATCGCCGGGGAGGTGGCGCAGCCGCGTGCGCCAGGAGACGCTCGAGGAGGCCCGGAAGACCTTCGAGCTCGAGCTCAAGGCGGTGGAGAAGGCCCGGGACGACCACCGCCGTCGCGTCGAGCAGCCGGAGGCTCGGGCGAAGAAGTCCGGTCGCGGTGCCTCGTGCCGCATCCGGTGGCAATGACCTCCGGGCGCAGCTCGAAGAGGTGCGGTCCCAGCTCGGAGACTCCGAGGTTCGGCGCGTCGAGCTGAGCGAGCGGGTAACGGAGCTGGTCTCCGCGGCGCGGCGCAGGCTGAAATCGCCGCCGACGTGCACAAGGAGGTCTCCTCGGCGCTGTTCGAGCTGGGCCTAACCCGGCTTCCCGAGCCCATCGACCGCGACGCGGCCGGGTATGCGTTCGCCATGTGGGGGTGGTCGACTCTCTGCGCGACCCGAAGACCCGGATGGCGGAGCTCATGGAGGAAGAAGGGTGGCAAACCATAGCCGCGGCCCTGGAGGAGGTGCTGACGAACGCCCGGTGCCGGTACCCGGGTTTCCGCTCCGGGCCGTGGTGAATGGAGATATCCCCGCGGGTGAGCACGCCGTGGCTAAGGCGCAGGCTCGCGCCGTCGCTCGAAAGCTTCAAGCGGGGCTAAGTGCCCGCTTTCTCCACCTCGCGAGTGGCTTTTTGGCGCCCGTGCCTTTTTTGTTGTTTAAACCTGTTTTTCTGCGTGCAAGACAAAAGTTATCTTTAAATTTCGAGAGTTAATGAATTGCTTAAGTCCTTTATTTTCCTTCTGCCGATTGCGATTGTCGCCAAGCGCCGCTTAGTCTTAGGCCCTTGGTGCTTTGTCGTTACGCTAGAGCGAGACTTCGCCACCCGTGCCTTAACCGAGCGTGAGCACCTTCCGGCTTCCGCCTTAGGCGTAGATCTTTCTTACCCGACGAGAGAAATTCAAGGACTCGAACAAATTCACACGGCAACCCTGCGGGAAGTAGGAAAAAGAGCGACAAAGCGCTGCTCAATATATTAAGTCGTTAGTACAAAAGCCTTGGCGTTTGCGGCCGTGGCGATGCGGCTTCCGGGTACTACCCGGACCATTGGATACGTGAACATTCTAAGGATAGAATTTCTTGAGATGCTCAATGTTCCGGGCGCTCGGTTCGGGTATCCATCCTCCGACTCCGTGCGAACCGATCCCGGGCGCGTGACGGCGGTGACGACGAAGGGCCCTTCCCACATGGGGGTTAGCTTGTCCTTGCCTTCGCGCGTCCGAGCCCGCCGGAGGACGAGATCTCCCGCTTGCAACTCCCGCGGGCGTACGCGTCGCCGGTGGTAGCGGCGCAAGCCCCGGAGGTACCTCGCGTTGCGCTGTAGTACCCGCCGCCTTGCCTCTTCGAGGAGGTCGATGTCGTCGTGCCGCCGGGTGTCTTGGTTAGCTTCGTCAAACGCGGCGACTCGGGGCTGTTGAAAAGGGTCTCCGTTGGTAGCACCGCCTCCGCGCCGTACACGAGGAAGAAAGGCGTTTCGTCCGTGGCTCGACTCGTTGTAGTGCGGAGGGACCAAAGCACGGATTGGACCTCCGTTACCCACTTCGCGCCTTTCTTCTTCAACGGATCAAAGGATCTTGTCTTTAGACCCTTAAGGATCTCTCCGTTGGCGCGTTCGACTTGGCCGTTGCTTTGTGGGTGGGCTCTTGAGGTGAAACAGATCCGGGTGCCGAGGGTGTCACAATATGCTGCGAACGCATGGCTCGTGAATTGTGTCCCATTGTCCGTGATGATCCGCTGCGGCACCCCGAACCTTGCCGTTACGTTCTTCATGAATTTGACGGCCGAGCTCCGGTCTATCTTCGTCACCGCTTCGGCCTCCACCCATTTCGTGAACTTGTCAATGGCCACGTATAGCCACTTGTATCCACCCGGAGCGATCGGAAAAGGCCCCACAATATCCAAGCCCCAAACCGCGAACGGCCGGGACAATGGAATCGTTTGAAGGGCTTGAGCGGGCAGGTGCGTTTGCTTGGCGTGGAACCGACATGCCTTGCATTGTCGCACCAGCCTGGTGGCGTCCTCGAGGGCTGTCGGCCGGTAGTAGCCTTGCCGAAAAGCTTTCCCGACCAGCGTGCGGGGAGCGTGGTGGCTCCCGCACTCACCCTCGTGGATCTCAACGAGTATGTCGTTGCCTTCTTCCGTTGTCACACACTTCGACGAGAATGCCGCTCGCCCGCGCTTGTACAAGTTGCCATCGACGATGGCATATCGCTTGGCTTGGCGGGCAAGGCGTTCGGCGTCCGTGTCGTCTTCCGGAAGGATGTCGTCACGCAGTACCCGATGATGTCGCTCATCCAGCAGGTGTCCTGCGGTTCGGTGGCAAGCGCTTCGTCGCTATTCTGCGTGTGCTTGCAGATCCTGCGGGTGAGCTTGTGCTTTGTTGTCGCTGTCTGGAGCTCGGTCGGCGTTGGAGGCCGAAGGGGATGTCGGGATCTCCATGAACGTCCCGGGTGGGACCGAAGCTCGAGTGGAGGCCACCCGGGACAGTTCGTCGGCAATGTGGTTGTCGCCCCTAGGTACATGAAGCACCTCGAGGCCGTCGAATTTCTTCTCCATCCGCCCGACCGCTGCGAGGTACGCGGCCATTTGCGGGTCGTTGCATTGGTACTCCTTGGAGACTTGGTTGACAACGAGTTGCGAGTCCCCCTTAGCCAAGAGGCGCCCGACGCCTAGGTCGGCGGCGATTCGCAACCCCGCCAAGAGTGCCTCATACTCCGCCATGTTGTTCGTGCACCGGAAGTGCAGCTGGACTACGTAGCGTAGCTCGTCGCCGGTCGGTGATAACGGGAGCACCCCTGCCCCTGCGCCGTTGAGTGTGAGGGAGCCGTCGAAGAACATCGTCCAATGGTCGCCGGGTGCGTCATGCTGCTGCACCCGGGTGCTCAATTCGTCGCGCTCGACCTCGGGGGTGGGTGTCCACTCAGCCACGAACTCGGCTAGAGTCCGGCTCTTGATGATGTGCGTGTCGAGGAAGGTCAAGTCAAACTCTCCCAGCTCCACAGCCCACTTTGCCACCCGTCCGGTCGCTTCCCTGTTGCGGAGGATGGTCTCCGGCGGTGCCGTCGTCACCACCCGGATGGGATGGCCTTGGAAGTAGTGTCGCAGTTTCCGGGATGCGATAAGCACCGCGTAGAGCATCTTCTCGGTACTGCGGGTACCGGGTCTTTGCGTCCCGTAGGACTTCGCCGATGAAGTATACCGGCCGTTGGATGAGCCTGGTGCGGGGTTCCGGTTCCGGCGGAGCAGATCCTGTTTCGTCCTCGTTCGTCGTAGTTGCCGGGCTGGAGCCCCGGGTGGGGAGGGCACACCTCGCCCCTTCTCGCTGGATTGGCCACGGCTTCCGCTTCGGTTGTCCCGTCGACGGTGGTCCGAGCCGGAGCCCCGAGCGAAGCGGGAATGCCGTGGCGCCGATGCCGGAGGTAGTCGGGGCGGATCCCACTCCACCCATGTCATGGAGCGTGGTCGGAGCCGGAGCCCCGGGTGGGGTGGGATCGACGTGCCCGTTGCAGCTTCTCCGTCCGTGGCCTCTGCTTCACCCAAACACAGCGACGAGGTCGGAGCCGGAGCTCCCGGGTGAAGCCCGAGAGCCACGACGCCTGTGGGAGTTGACGCGCCGGCTGCGTCGCGCTGTCCGCCGAGTGGTCCACCCGGAGAGGCCGGGGTGGCGGTGTCGCAAGCCGCGCCGTGAGCGGAGGCCGCAGCCCCGGGTGGTCCGGGAGTCGCGAGCCGACCGGAGCCGGAGCCCCCGAGCCCGTCGGGGCCGCCGCCTCCGCGCCATCGAGGCGCCGACGCTTGCTGGTTCGCCGTGAGTCATGAGGCGCTTGTTCCGAGCGCTCGACCACCAGGGCCGCACCGACCACCTACGGGTTAGCTGCTATGTACAGGAGCGGTGGCTCACCCGGCTCGGGGCGACCAGAACGGGCGCCGAGGACAGGTAGCGCTTGAGATCCCGCAGGGCTTCATCGGCCTCCCGCGTCTACTCGAACTTGTCCGCCCTCTTCATTAACTTGAACAAGGGAAGAGCATGCTCGCCCGTGTGCGAAATGAATCGGCCAAGGGCCGCCATGCTCCCGACCAAGCGCCGTATATCCTTGAGTCGCCTCGGGGGCGGATTAGCTCGATGGCCCGGATCTTCTCCGGGTTTGCCTCGATCCCACGGTGTGAGACCAAGAAGCCGAGTAGCTTTCCTGCGGGTACGCCGAAGACGCACTTCTCCGGGTTGAGCTTCACGCGGTTGCGGCGCAGATTGGAGAAGGTCTCCTCTAAGTCGAACAGGAGGGATGGCGCCTTGCGGCTCTTAACGACTAGGTCGTCGACGTATGCCTCCACGTTCCTCCCGATCTGCGACTCTAGGGTGAGGCGCATGGCTCGTTGGAACGTGGGGCATGCGTTTTCGGACCAAAAGGCATGCTCACGTAGCAAAGCTCCCTGCGGGAGTCATAAAAGCAGTCTTCTCCTCGTCCTCCTTAGCCATACAGATTTGGTGGTACCCGGAGTACGCATCCAACATACAAGGCAGGTCGCAGCCTGCGGTGGAGTCTACTACAGAGTCTATTCGGGGCAGCGAGAACGGGTCCTTCGGGCACGCCTTGTTCGGATCCGTGTAGTCCACACACATCCGCATCTTGCCGTTGTTCTTGGGCACGACCACGGGGTTGGCCAGCCATGTGGGATGCGTGACCTCCCCGATGAATCCGGCTTCCGGGAGCCTCTTGACTTCAGCTCGATGAATTCTTCGCGCTCGGGGGCTTGACGCCTCGCCCGCCGCTTCACGGGTCTCGCGGTGGGGTCGACCTTGAATTGGTGCTCAATCACCTTTCTTGGTATGCCCGACATGTCCGAAGGATGCCAGGCAAACACATCGCTGTTCGCTCGGAGGAAGGCGATGAGCGCGAGTTCCTATTTCGGGTCGAGGTCGCCACCGATGGTGGTGGTCTTGTCCTCCGAGCCCCCGAGTGTAATCTTCTTGGTGGACACCTCCCCGGGTGCCGAGAGCTTCGGGCGCTTGGAAGCGGATGGTGCAGCAGGCTTCTCCGGGGTACTACGCGCCCTCTTCCCGCCGGTGCTTTCCTCGGCCGCCATTTCGGCTGCCAAGATGTCCTCGAGGCAAGCCATTGCCTTGACGGCATCCGCCCTCTCCACGATGACACCCTTGGGACCCGGCATCTTCAGCGTGAGGAACGCGTGGTGCGGGATAGCCATGAATTGGTTTATGCCGGGCTCCCAATGATGGCGTTGTAGGGGAGGCCGATGTCGGCTACGTCGAAGAGGAGCTTCTCCGTGCGGAAGTTGCTCCGGGTGCCAAAGGTAACCGGGAGCTCAATCCTGCCCAAGGGGCGGGAGCTACCCGGGAGCACACCGAAGAAAGGGCGTGAGGGCTGCAGCTCGGCGCGCGCCCACCGTAGAGAGTCGTAGACCTTCGGGGTGATGAGGTTGAGGCTCGCGCCTCCGTCGATGAGGGTGCGCCCCACCTTCTTGTTGCGGATGGTGGGCGACACAACCAAAGGGATCTTGCCCTTGGTGTTGTCCGGGCCCACCATGTCGCTCTTGTCGAAGGTGATGGGGACGTCCGCCCACTTCGACGAGAGGAGCCGAGGTCTTGCCTTCGATGATCGCGAGCACTTCCGGCGGAAACGCTTGGCCTCGCCCTTGGATGCGAAGCCGGAGGAGCCTCCGATGATGACGGCGATGGAGTCGTCCGCGCTCTAGTACGCCTCGACTTCTTCCTTCTCCCTCTCCTTCTCCTTCTCGGCCTTCTCGGCCGCCCGTCGTTCGTCGCGCCACTTGATGCTCGCTTGGATGTAGCGGCACCGCGACTGGTCGTGGTCGTTGGTGCGGTGGAAGTAGCATGCAAACGCCCCGGGGACTTGGCCGGTGACTTGCCGGCACCCGCGGGGGTGGCTGTCGCGCTCCTCGGGGCGACGGGCCCCCGGCCGCGGCTACGTCCTCCGCCCTGCGCTTGCGCGCGAGGTTCTTCTTTTGGTTCTTGGAGAGGGTGCCCTCGGGCCCGGGAGAGGCGGCACCCGGGTTGGCCTTCGCTAGCGGGTCGTGCCACGCCCGGGCTTCCCGGCGGCGGGCGCACTTGTCGGCCAGCTGGAAGAGGTCCGTGACCGTCTCCGGCCGGTGCACACCCAGCTCATCCAGGATGTCTTTGTCTCGAACACCGTGGCAGAAGGCGGAGAGTACCCGGGAGGGGTCGATGCGCGGGATGGTGTTGCGGACCTGACCGAAGCGCTGCATGAACGCTCTCGGCGTCTTGCCCGGCTTCGGACGATGCGGTCCAGGTCGATCCGGCTCCCTGGACGCTTCGACGTCCCCTGGAAGTTGGCCATGAACTCCCGGCACAAGCTCCTCCATGAGCTGATGGACTCCGACGCCGGGTTCATGAACCATGACCGGGCCGAGTCCTTGAGGGCCAGGTGGAAGTAGTTGGCCATGATGTCTTCCGAGCCGCCGGCGACCTTGACGGAGGTGGAGTAGATCTGCAGGAACTCGTCGGGGGAGCAGTGCCGTCGTACCTCTCGGGGAGGTCCGGGCGGAACTTGCCGGGCCACGTGACCCCACGCGAGCGCTTCGAGAGGGCTGCGCAGCCCCCGAGGAACGAGGGGTCGAGCTCCTTTCTCTTGCGCTTCGGGTGGCGCTCGGGGACGACTCCGCGTCCGTGCCGTCGTCGTTGTGGGCGGAGGTGCGCTCACGCTCGCGTCCCTGCTCGCGCGAGCGCTCGATGCTCGACGCGTGCGTCTTCCCCTCGCGGCGGCGTCCGTTGAGGTCGTTGCGCAGGTCGCGGCGCCCCGCACCTGCGACGAGTGGATGGAGAGCGAAGCCGCCGGTGGGCGCGTGTTCTTGGCCCGGTTGGCGCGGCGGTTGTTGTTGGTCGGCGGCCGGCGGGACGGTCCCGCCCGGCGCCGGGCCTGCGCCGTGTCTAGGAGTTTACCTACTCCGGTGAGCCACTCCTTCGCTCTGCTCTCCACCCGCTAGCCCTGCCGGCGGGTTGTTGAGCATGGTCTTTACGGCGGTTAGGGGTCGTCCCCTCCTTCCTCCTGGAAGAGGCGACGTGCGGTGGCGCGTTCGGACGCGAGCGGCGTGACGGTCCGGGCGTCGCGGTCGGCGCCATGCTGGTCCCCCGCTGCATGCTCGGCCGCCGAGGTGCCGGGACGGTCGCCGTGCGCGGAGCGGCCCGTGCGACGACGGTTGCGGCGACGACGCCCCGTGGACGCCTCGACCGGAGACGCCGTCCGCCGTTCGCGGCGTGTCCGTGGATCTCTCGCATGGTCGTGTGGAAGTTCCGCAGCGCGAGCGAAATCTACGGCAACCTTCCCCTACCGGCGCGCCAAATGTCGGTGTGTGAGTACACCTCCAAATGGGGGCCTGTCAAGGCTCCCTTCGGATAGGATCGGGGAAGGTCGGATTTGCCTCAACTAGCGCGGATGATTGAACAAACGAAGAACACGGAGAGTTTACCCGAGTTCGGGCCGTAAGAGATGCGTAATACCCTACGTCCTGCTTGTGTGTATTGCTTGTTGTCTCTCTTTCACAATGGGGCACCCTCCCCTTTTATAGAGTGAGGAGAGGGGCACTCGTACAGTACCCGGACGCCCGGGGGGCCCGGTCCTCCCTTGGGATATTCCGACAAGGTCCCGACTAAATCTGTTACAATCTTCTTTGCTGGATTTGGACTCCAAGCATCTTCTCTCCTATTGGTCCCGAGTCCTCCCGGCACCGTAGCAGCGTGGCTTCCCGAGACGCGGCGCATGGGGAAGGAGCGCGCACGTCCCGTCGGGCTGCGACCGTCGCCGCGAGGCACTTGAGTGCAGCATTAACTCCGGGTGGTTGGGACGCCGGAGGAAGCTACCGGGAAGCTTCCTCCCCCGACGCTCCCACTCCCCGACTTTCGCGGGCTTCGTGGACTTCGTGGGCTTCGTGGGCTTCTTCGTCCCGCGGCCGCCGTCTTCGTCCGTGGGCTGAAAGCGGCCCACGCACGGTTAGGGGGACCCCCAATCCCCCTACACCGACAGTGTCTATTTATCGGTTATTGGCCTCCACGGCTTATCTATATGCTGAATTCTTTCGGAAAAAAAAGATGAACAAGCTGAATTTTCAGTTTCAGTGAACTACATCTGAATGTCCGACACATGTGCATCGCCATTATTCTTCCACGCAGGCTGCAGTCCAGCATGCACACAAGAACACACGGGTACACTCAATGCGACTACTGCAGCATAAGAACGCAGGTGTTGTCCGGTAAGGTGGGCCCAGGGCGTTGTCGCAGTTCGGTGCATCGCATAATTGGCTGGGTGCGGCGTCGCTGGAACGGATCAGACTCGGTCCTGAACCGAATTCAAACTAACATAGTTTATTTTATCATCAGAATCTTGTAGTTTATGGTTGCCATTGTTCTTTCAGCAAGCGTAGCAGTATTAATGATATAACTGAACGCTACAGATTAGGCAATCTAAAATTGGACGCCTTAGACAATTCCTACGGGGTTGGGCTAAGAATGTTAGTGGTTCATACAAAAAGGAGAAAGAAGCTATCATTAAGAAAGCGGATGAATTAGATAAAAAAGCCGAGTCTCAACTTTTGTCCAATGCCGAGCTAGACTTGAAGCATTGCTTAAAAGAAAGACTCGCCCAATTGTTGAGGGAAGAGGAAATAAAATGGTATCAAAGATCCAAGACAACTAAGTTGTTATTGGGTGATAGTAACACCAAGTTTTTCCATCTTCTGGCAAATGGGAGGCACAGGAAAACCCGTATTTTCAAATTAGATCAGGATGAGGGCATTATTGAAGGAGATGACAACCTTAGGAAATACATCACCAATTACTACAAAGGTCTTTTTGGTTCCCAGAGCCCAATAACTTCTCTATGATGGAGACAGTTAGGGATGATATTCCACAAGTGTCGGAGGATGAGAATTCAATTCTCACCTCTAGTTTCACCGAGGAGGAGATTAAAAAGGCCATTTTTGAGATGAAACACAACAAAGCACCGGGTCCGGATGGATTCCCAGCAGAGTTCTATCAAGCCTTTTGGGAGTTAATTAAAAAGGACCTAATGGCCCTCTTCAATGATTTCCATAAAGGTGAGTTGAATTTATTTAGCTTGAATTTTGGTGTCATCACCCTGCTACTCGAAACAAGCTGAGGCAACTCGTATCCAACAATTTCGTCCAATTTGTCTTTTGAATGTAAGCTTCAAAATATTCTCAAAGGTCATGACTAATAGAGTGGCAATAGTGGCCCAAAAAGTCATAAGACCTACACAAACCGCGTTTATGAAAGGGAGGAATATCATGGAAGGTGTAGTTATCCTACATGAAACCATCCATGAAATGCATAGAAAAAAACTTGACGGGGTCATTTTGAAACTAGATTTCGAAAAAGCCTATGACAAGGTCAATTGGTCCTTCCTACAACAAACACTAAGGATAAAAGGATTCGCTCCTTTATGGTGTAATTGGATTGACCAAATTGTACGAGGGGGAAGTGTGGCAGTTAAAGTAAATGACGAGATTGGACATTATTTTCAAACTAGACAAGGCCTCCGTCAAGGGGATCCGTTGTCTCCTATTCTTTTTAACCTCATAGCAGATATGCTTGCCGTCTTAATAGACAGAGCTAAGGTTAATGACAAATTTGATGGAGTAATACCACACTTAGTAGAGGATGGGTTGTCAATTCTTCAATATGCAGATGACACTATCCTCTTTATGGATCATGATCTTGTCAAGGCAAAAGAGCTTAAGCTAGTATTAAGCGTCTTTGAACAATTATCGGGTCTAAAAATTAACTTCTACAAGAGCGAACTATTTTGCTATGGCAAGGCTAAGGATGTGGAGCTTGAATATGCCCAACTCTTCGGTTGTAAGAGCGGGAGATTACCTTTCAAGTACATTGGCATTCCAATGCACCATAGGAAACTATCTAATAAGGATTGGATAATTATTGAGGAGAAATTCCAAAAAAAACTTAGTAGCTGGAAAGGAAAGATGCTTTCGATCGGGGAAGGTTAACCTTGATCAACTCCGTTCCGACAAGCTTAGCAATGTACATGCTCTCCTTTTTTAAGGTACCTAAAGGTGTTCTTGAAAAATTGGATTACTATAGGTCTAGGTTTTTTTGGCAATGTGATGACCAACAAAAGAAATATAGGCTCACTAGATGGAGCATAGTTTGTAGACCTAAAGATTATGGAGGCTTGGGAATTAAAAATCTTGAGTTACAAAACAAATGCCTTTTAAGCAAATGGCTCTATAAACTCTTGAACGAGGAGGGATTGTGGTAAAATCTTCTAAGAAAGAAATACTTGTCTAACAAAACCCTCTCCCAGGTCGAAAGGAAACCCGGTGATTCTCACTTTTGGTCGGGTCTTATGAAGGTCAAAGATAGGTTCTTGGCCGAAGGCTCTTTCACGGTCAAAAGTGGAAATCAAGTTAGGTTTTGGGAAGATGTTTGGGTTGGGAAAAAATCCCTCCAAGAAACATATCCCTCATTGTATAGAATAACAAGGAAGAAGAATGTAACAATAGCTCAAGTACTAAGTACAAGACCTCTAAATGTTTCTTTTAGAAGAGCTTTGTTAGGAGATAATTTGAAGAATTGGTTTAAAATAGTGTCAACCGTAGAATTTTTACAACTAAATGAAGAAAATGATGTGTTTAAATGGAACCTATCCAAGGATGGCTTGTTCTCGGTTAAGTCTATGTACCTAGCCATGATACAAGAGGGTGTAGTACCCGATAAGAGCCCTCTTTGGAAACTGAAAGTACCATTGAAAATTAAGATCTTCTTATGGTACTTAAAAAAGGGTGTGACACTCACAAAAGATAATCTTGCAAAGAGGCATTGGAAAGGAAATACTAGTTGTTGTTTTTGTAGTTCATTAGACACTATACAACACTTGTTTTTTGATTGCCACTTTGCTAGATTCATTTGGAACACCTTACATGTCACATTTGGAATTCAACCTCCCATTAGTATCACTCATATGTTAGGGTCTTGGTTAAACGGCCTACCACGTAAAACTAAGAACCAAATTTTATTGGGGGCCACATCTATTTGTTGGGCTATTTGGTTGAATAGAAATGACATGGTGTTCAATAACTCCAAACCTTTCTCCATCTTACAGGTGATCTTTAAGGCCACATATTGGATTCGTTGGTGGTCACTGCTGCATAAGGAGGAAGAAAGAGACAATCTCAAACTTGGATGTCGTCTTTTGGAGTCGGTCATGATGGAAATTTTCACTAGATTTGGTTGGAAGTTTAGGAATAGACTTGAGTACTAAATTTTTTGAGTGGTTGAGCCTAGAGCTTTGTTAGCGTCTTTCAGTCTTGTTGGGCGTTTTAAACTTGTTGCTGCTTGGTGTTGCGTTGTGTTAGACTGTTGAGCTTAAGAGCTCTTTGTACTGTTAGGCCGTGTACATCCATTCTGGATGTAGAGGCTGGATCTTTTCCATTATCTAAAAAAACTGAACGCTATGCTAACGGAGATACATGTGTGATTACGTGCTGATATTTCCAGAAAAGACATTTCATCAGCACGACCTTCATCAATCTCAGAAAGACTACGAAAATCTCAATCACCTAAAACAGACAAATATTTTTCTATTACTTCATAATAGCTGTAAATTAATTAACAAGTAAAAAAAACATGTTTGTCAAAGCTAGAGAAGAAGCTCCACTAGATTGAGTGATTACTTATTCAAGTAACATGATTTAAGAAAATAATTAAAGTTAGCTTAAAATAGAAGTGAAAGTGAAAACAAACAAAAAGAGGCGAGGTAACTGATAGTAAGTAGTCTTTCTCGGCCGAGGCCTTGTAACATGCAAAATTTACTTTTTATAAAAAATTATAAAAGTACATACTCCCCTAACGATTTCCCTTAATAAGTATTTTTTTTGTAAGTAGTCTTTCTCGGCCCGAGGCCTTGTAACATGCAAAATTCCCTTAATAAGTATACATTTGAAGAAAAGAATAAAATGGAGATTTTAACTAGCAACATTAGAAGTAATTTTAGGATATATTGACGCCAAAAAGTATGTTTTTTGTATATGCAGAAGGGAGAATATTGAGACAGCCTACGACAAATCTAGCACCTCAAGTCTTGCGTGCTTTTCTGTTTTTGTCGGCCAAGCATTAGATGAGAAGGTATATCGTAATCAGTTTCTTTATTTGTTGGAGAATCTTGTTTTCTTTTATAGGAAAAGGGAATTTTATCACATCCCCAATTACACAAACAATCCAAACAACTCCAACACCACTAATGGGAGACACGGAATCTTTTAAAATCCATTCCAGGTATTAGGGATTTTTTTACACAGCAATGTTTGAGATGATCCTAGATTATTTGGGGCAAATCTTTGGATTCTCCTGATGGCTTTAAATTGGAAGGTATGTCAACAAGGGGTTGTTAAACTAGGAGCCCTATGCGGACAGAACCATAGATATGAAGAAATAATCAATGATGCCTTATTTTCAGTTTTATTGGAAAATTATTTTTATCCTAGATTTGGTTAATTTGCTCCTACAAAACCTGACCCCTGGCCTGTTTGATGCTACTCACGTGTTCTAATCACTAGGATAGAGCCCATTTCATAATCCATTATCCTTAGGTCTAAGAAAAATATTGAGACATAAGAACTTTATGAGAACCACTTCAATAAAAATAAGAAATATCCATACTAGGCCTAGGCGTTCTGTGTTACTTGAACTTTCAGTTCGGTAAGATCGGTTTTTTGAAAGTTCATTTTTTCTAAAATCAATATATTAACTAGTGATGATTTTTTAGATACGCAAAAAGTTTGGGTATCTAAATTTCGGCTCGGTTTTCCGGCCGAACTACCCATACTTTTTAGCACCTCAAAATAAAACTAGTAAAAAGATAAAACCATCACTTACCATCACAAATAAATGATTATTAAGTTAGAACATAACATAGTATAGTGATAAACTCCTTAAATTATGGCTCAAAAGGTGATTGAAAAATAATACTCCAGCCGTCCATTATGTTTGGCATCGTAAGAGTGGGCACAGGAATTAAGAAAAGTTGGTAAAAGTAGGTGCGCAGAAAACGAGAAGGAGAGAGATAGAGATAGAGATGCGTTGGAAAAAGAAAAAGATGCCTTGGGAAGTGAGAACGCCAAACATTTTGGAAAAATTAGATGGTGCTAGAACGCCAAACATTCTAGGACGGAGGGAGTACATATTTAAATAGTATAAAACTTATGGATGAGCTATGTGTTTAATAACTTCGGTGGGTAGTTTGGTACCTGGCTAAGATCTGAAGTTTAAATTAAAAGTCCGGTTAGTTAGATTCCCTACCCGATCTATTACCTAATACCAGAAATTCTGATTATTTTAGTTTTGATTTCATTTTTTTCGATTTCGGTCTTTAGGTATCGGTTTTTATGCCCAGCCCTAATTCGTACTTCTTAGCGCTCTTGAAAGAATGTTTTTTGATATATATATTTTAAGATCCATTTGTTTATAGAACTACCCTACAAAAGTAAGAATAAAAAGACCAATATTTTCTTATGTAAAAGGCTTGACAACAAAAATCTAAAATAAAGATTAATTAAGTATCTTTCTATTGTTTTAGTCAAGATTTTCCAGATATTAATGTATTCTTCATTTTGTTCGGATATCTAGGATTTTTTATAATATAAGAAATTATTTTTTAGGTGAAAGAAGAATTATATTACTATATATATCTATATACATCACGTTACTGATCCTTTGAAATATGGATGTTACAAAGGGATTAGAAGCAAGTGTACCTAAATATAGCTTCAAATCTCAATTCTACATGGATGTAACGATTCATGTGGATGACCGCACATGCATACACTCAGAAAACATGCGAAGAATAGGTGTATAAACAATGACAATGACATTTCTATAGGTAGAATTAAGAATACTCTTTTTTCTTGTGTTTTTCTTCTTCATTCTTCTGCCACTAATGAAGAAGAAAAATGAAATCGGGTCTCACTAGTCCTTCATCATGACCTAATAGAACCAAAGAAACAATACTACTAAAACGCTCTATAGTGGTGGATGCTATTTTTATTACAACGACGGATATTTTAAAAATCGTCGCTATTATGGGTTAAACAATAATGTCCGCTACTACGCGTAAAAAATAGTGGCGGAGATCCATGCTCTCAACTACGGTGGCCCTACCAAACAGTGATGAGTGTATAAAAGAAATCCCTAACCCTAAACCCACCTCTCTCTCTCTCATCCGCCGCCCCTTCTCTCCCCAAAAAATCTCCCACCTCACGTGCCGCCATCTCCCCCTAGTCCCTACGCGTACCAGCCCCACCCTCCTCGCTGGCGCCAGCCACCTCCCCCTCCGACACGGCGAGGCCCGTTCGCCCCCTCCCTCCACGCGCGGCCGCAGCCCCGGTCGGATCCGGCTCGGCGTGGCCCCTCCCTCCATGTGTGGCAGCGCAGCCGCGCCCCTCCCTCTCCGATAAGGCGGGGCCCGTCCACCCCTTCCCTCAACGTGCGGCGGCGGCCCGTGGCCGGTTCCGTGATGGCGCGACCCCTCCCTCCACGCGCGGAAGAGCGTCCGTGCCCCCTCCCTCTCCGGCGCGGCGGGGCCCGTCCGCCCCTCCCTCCTCGCGCGGCTGCACCCCTCCCTCCCGGCACGACGGGTCTCGTCCACCCCTCCACGGCGGGTCCGTCCACCCCTCCCAGCCCATGCGGTGGCGGTCCCCGGCGGGCTAACGCTGCGCGACCCCTCCCTCCCCGGCGCACGGCCTTCCCCGGACGACAACCCCATCGGCGACGTGGCGATCTTCATGACACATGGATCCGGCTGCCGGATCCGATGAGCGGCGGCCATATCCGGCCAGATCCGGCGGTGGCGTGTCTTGGGCGGGTCTTAGAGGCCGGGACCCACCCCTTTTGTGGCATGCTCCTACGGTGTCGGCGGCGGTCTCAAGACCGCTGCTGACACCTTTTTAGTTTCGTAGGTCACGGAATAGTTGCGGACATCTGTCCGCTACTAAGTTTGTAGTTCCATAGTGACGAGAGACCCGGTGACGTTTTTGGTGTTCGCCACTAGGGTCTCTTTTTGTCCATTGCTATAGAGCTTTATTCTAGTAGTGAAATTTATTCCACAATGATAAGATCATTCCCATCTTGATGCCACCGTCGAGAAACCTAATTCTCCATGTTACTTTACAAAGAAATGTTTTGACATCGCCAACATCTTCATTGTAGCTACCGTAGAGAGACCAAATCCACCCTTCCTCCCGAACATTGCTAGAGATAAGAGAAACCAAATCCCCAATATCAAATACTTTGACACAGATAAACTATCCTAATCTAAGATTCGATCTACTAAAATTATTAGAGAGATGGATTTCCGCTCCTTCCTACCACTAGCAAGCTGCTGGAGGTGGTTAGGGAGGATGACCAACGATACTAGAGGTGGAGACCCTAGTGGCTGCACAATCCTAGCGAACTGAATGCAACCCTTTATAAAACTTGACCAGAGGTATGTGAAATATCATATTGAATTATCAGAAAATAGCTAGGTTTCACAAACTACCATAATCAACAAGTGTCCCTAGACACCGGTCAAGTTGCCAACGTCGTTAAATCCTCCAGAAATGATGCCCCCGCCGCAAGCCCCACCCACCGCCCGTTGACGACCCACCGCGAAAGCGTTGCCACCTCCATATCACGACCACCATGCTCAGAAACCATATTTTCTATGGTCAACAAGCAATGGAGGTTGCCGGAGACGTCGTCTTCCTCCTTGCCGAACCCTAACCAACGCCATCATGCTCAACAACCCCTAAATCCTATCCACCATCATTAACCACAAGGACATGGTGTGGCAGCCCCTACCTATATGCCTGTGCCTCCCTCTGTCCAAGGTTGACGATGACTTCACAACCTTCGATCTCAATCTAATGGATGAGAAATCTGACTAGAATAATTGCTTTATTCCAGTCAGATGGTTGCTAGCAAATCTGATAAACATAATATCGTTCTTTCTCCCCCATGAAGTTACTTTCCATCGTGTCGACAGATACATGGTTTAGGCTTTTAGCAGATTATTAGCTAGATTTGAGGAAGAAATCTTGATGATTGTTATTACCCACAAATTACTTTCGTTGGTAGTTTCTCTAGAAATATTTTGTTGTGTATATATGTACATAGGTGCATAAACAACTTGCTTGAGAATCATTCAGCTGACCCAGAGCCTGGATTATATTGGAACTAGGAGAACAAGGATGCATTATCTTTGAAAGCAACAATGCAGCAACACTTCCGTCAACCTGAATAAGCAAATAGTCATGAGGAAGCTAACCTCGAGGGTCTAAACAATTAACAATAACAGTCCAACATCCATGACCGTAATTCATGGTACTGATGGTTACACGTTTTCAAATTCTTCTGTATTTTTTTATCGGTTGCAGTTCCCAAGTTTAAAGGCTAGCGTATTTATATATAGCATGCGCTATGCGCAGCATCATGGAGCCGAGATGGATGTAGTGAAAAAGACATGATGTTTAAAACTTTTGTTTTTTCAATATTTTCATTAGCGGCGAGATTGCAAGTCAATTAGGGCAATTTTGAGCTTTGTTCGCTTCTCCTTAATTGCATATTTCGTGCTTCAAGTGCTGGAACCATAGTTTAGACAATTAGATACAACTTGATCAGTGAAATCATTAAAAATATCAGGGGACCTAAATGAATAAGAGAGGAAGATCGAATCACACAGACAAATTGCAATGATCTCTACCATCTTTTGTTGGTTTGATCATGAATACTAGCAGTCCGCGTCGAGCAAGATATATAGATAAGCGCCCCACCCGCACGCACAAGCCTGGGAGCCTGCACTTAACCATCCACACTCCAAACAAAAGTGTGATTTTAATCACCTTATTTCCCTTATTGCCTTTCTTTGGATGCCAGAATGTGTGGTCCGCCATGGTATTGATTTGCCATGTGCAAGAACGTTCCAAAGGTGTTGTACCATGCACAGCAACTTCTCTTTAACAGGACTATAGCGAATTAAATGCATCACAAGAGTAACTCCAGAATAGGGAAAAAAGGTTAAATATAGCTATTATTTAGTGAAAAGTATCCACAAAGGATTATCTAACTTCACTCTCTAAATTTTGATGGCAGTCCTTTCCGGAATTTTTGCTAGCTACTTTTGAAGAGCTAGTGTTGCTAGTTAGTCTGGTTATCAATTTTACAGAAGCTGTTGAATTACAGTAGTTTTTTTTGTGGGTGTTATTATATTTTAGAGAGTAGATAAATCAAGAAACTTATAACATATTTTTTATCTAATCTATTGGAACTGCTCTAAAAAGGTTGAGCCAGAAACTTATCAAGATACTTAATGATTATAAGAATGATGTGTTGTGTGAAGCTCATGTAAAATCAATAGATTCTTATGCTTCAAAAGGAGTCCTGGCCAAGGATCGATACAAGAATCGTTACATGCGTGGAATTGTGATGAACACATGATCATAAGATAGCAGGGGGTGGGGGGGGGGGGGTGATGGATCTCAGAAAGGTATCGTGAGGACTTTTTAGGATTGCACATATTTGGTAGGATCATGCTATGAATAACAACAGAAATATATATATGTTATAGCTAATAAATTTTCACATTATCTATCATCAACTAGATTTTTATTTGGGTAATCAGTTACTTAATTTCTCTATTACATGTTATTAATTCGATTTGTTTAAGCACCTGTAACTCTATGAACATTTGTTCTGTGTGATTTGGATGATGAATTGACACACAATAATTTTAATCTAATTTAACATCAATAAATAACATTATTTTAAATTAAATATATTTTTGGATACATAGGAGCTATATGTAGAACTTTTTTTTATTTTTGAGAAACATCTTGCATAAAGGTAACAAAGAAAAAGGGAGCAAGGGAAAAGAGAAACAAGAGATCCCAAGGCGATGTATTTTTTCGTCACTGCACGATAGAGGTGTGGCCGAATCATCACCATGTAGGCCGTGGCTAATGATGATCTCCATAAGCAAAGGTCCTTTTCTTGCCACGAGGGTACCAATACACCACAGTTCAATGTGGTCCTATATCGAAGAAGTAAGTGACCCTTGCTGATTTATGATATAATAATCATGTATGCCTAAAAGTACCTTCATTCTATAAATACGTTCACTTTCTCCTTCAATGTACATGGCGGCCATGGCTTTGAAAATCAGAAAGCATGAAGTGGACCAAGGAGTACCATTTGCGGTCCAACTCAATGTGAAAACTTGGTCTACAGTTCTTTAGAACAGAACTTCGCTCAGCAAAGCATTGTTAGCCCAAAGCGACATTAATTGAGGTATTTCGCTCAGCAAAGCTCGTAGTCTCTTGAATTCAGCATCATCTCCTATTTTGTGTGAGGAACACATCTATGGATGGCTGATTGGAGGGGCCACGCTGTCAGGCAGGGCCAAAGCGCAGGAGGCTACAACAGGGGAGGCGGCAAGCCAAGAATGGCAATGAACGAGTGATCCGAAGCCACTGAGTCTGCCAACCTGGTGCTCTTCTTCTATCCGTGTCTTTATGCTTCCATTTACTTTGTAGCATATCAGTTGTGTCCTTTGAATCGGGCCTCTAACAATTTATTAGCTACCTGAATTCCTGCCAATTCAGTTAGGACCGTATTTCGGATTATAGTGCAATGTCCCATCCACTTTCATGGCTAAAATAATGTCCGTCTAACTAACATATAAATAAACTTAATTCCGCAACAATACAAAACATCAATCTATAATATACTAAGCATTTGTTGATCACTTCCTTTCCTTGTCATCAACCGATCGATCGTATGATTATGAACATACCCCTGTACCTACCTATCTGTATCTGATTGCATAGCTACTACAAGTGTAGCAGCACTTTCAGACAGCAGGAGCCCTGCATTGCAACGCGCAAGTGCACAACAGAAACATCACACGCATCGCCAACACAACGCCCGGTTGTTAGCTTGTCTATGATATAAGCCATCGTTCGAGCCCTTTGCATTAGTGGAATCTTGATCTAGCTACAGAGCATTTTCTGTGCTGATGTTTGGCATAGTTTCAGCTTCGCTTATACCGAGGTAACACGGAATGGTAAGGAAAGGGTCGCAGCGATGGAAATAGGTTGACCGTTTCTGCTTATTGTCACCGTCAATTTAATTTGTGTTTTTTTTTTGTGCGAAAACTTAATACGTGTTGATGCTCAAATTTGAACAGATAAGACGATTTTCATTGATATATACATGGAGCACTTTTTTTGCGAATGATATCTAAGAGGAACAAAGGAACACGTTATAAAAGGTGCATTACCAAAAGTATCGTTCTGTTTTTTTTTTTTTTGGAAAATATGAGCGGCTAGGTCTACGAGATGACATCGTAAATCCCTAGCAGGCAGGCCAGCGTCGAAAGCGGGGCCCTTAAGAGGCGGCATCTGAGAGGGCCACTTGGGCCACTAGTGGGCTGCAGAAGCTTCACTTGGAGTTGGACCGACAACTAGATGCTTCAATCACTAATTTCATAGCACCATTATAAAGTCTGGAATTTTATAAAAAAAAGTCTGGAATTTTATCAAAAAAAGTCTAGAATATTAAGGCTAAAGATTAAGAAAAAAGTCCTAAATTGGGCCCTCAACAATTGACAGCTTAGGAGCCACCGGTGACGGGCAGACCGACGACACCAAGGCGTTCCACAGCAGGCATGTAGCAAGAAGAATCTCCCACGCTGGATCGGGTTCAACGACGTCGAACACCTCACTGTAACCGGCAAGGGCGTCATGGACGACAGCGGCGAGACGTGGTGGAATAACTCGTGCAGGATCAACCGCCACACTATAGCAAAAACTCACTATAGTCACGGTTGGGGGTTCTACAGCCACGGTCAGCCCCAACCGTGGCTATGTTTCCGAGACTACGAGAAAATCACCCGTAGCCTCGAAAAACAGAACAACCGTGACTATAGTACGTAACTATAGCCACGGTTCACTATGTCAACCGTGGCTATAGTGACGTACTATAGCCACGGTTAACATAGCCAACCGTGACTATAGTAGGACACTATAGCCACGGTTCGCCACATAGACCGTGGCTATAGTGGAATACTATAGCCACGGTTCGGTAAACCAACCGTGGCTATAGTGGACACCACTATAGCTACGGTTGACATAGTGAACTGTGGCTATTTACTTTTTTAACA
This sequence comes from Chloris gayana, assembly GCA_031894775.1. NCBI lineage: Eukaryota > Viridiplantae > Streptophyta > Magnoliopsida > Poales > Poaceae > Chloris > Chloris gayana. Next base: position 1,805,849 of record JAUNZO010001189.1, on the reverse strand, counting down.
ATAAAAAAAATAAATACGCATTACAAATAATAAATTACAATTACATAATATTAACCATAATTACATCACATTAACATTAAAGTATTACATCACATTAACAAAATATTTACAGATATTAACAAAATCCATCAAAAGTTTAATAATGTGAACATCACAATGTTTTTTCAAACTAAGTCTACACTATACGAATCTTCAACAACATCGGGCTCGTACGGTCGTTTCGAACCGCACCACTCGAAAAGTGCCCGATGCTCCTTCATCACTTCACTTTGCTCGTCAAAGAACCGACCACGAGGACTGATGACTTCCCTAAGCAAGAAACGGCACATCCTAGCGACAATGTAGTACATGTTATTTGTACTTAGATGCTTTCGCGCCGTCGGAATCCATTCTTGTATATTTCATTCAATATCTTTCTCGTCCGTTATCATTGCCTTTTCTAGACTTTTTGTTCGCTATCAATAAATACATAAAAGTTGGTACATGATAGACAAAAACAGAAAGAATGTAAATTAAACAGATGCAATCTTAGCGTACCTCCTCGGTGGTCTCATGGGTGATGACAATCAAGTAGGATGCAGCGGAGCTCGAATACGCACATGCGTAGTATCCACGAGTGCACACTACCTTTTACTTGCTTAATGCACCGTTAAATAGAGTGAAGTAAAAACATCACTCTATTTCAATGATAGCAGCATAAAGAAAATTAGATGTGTGTGACGTGTGTCTTACCGGAAATTTATGACGAAAGTATATTTGTTTCCGAATTCTATAACGTGCCACCTTCGGGTTTTTTACGTAGTTCAAATAAGCACTACAGTATTGAGAAAAGGGTATTATTGCATGAAATTATCGCTATTTAATTGTACCTCTATACTTACCAATTTATAACGCTCACGATATCTTCGTAGCGATTGGAGTCGTAGTCAAGGCTATCCAAGACTAATAGATATCCAATTTTTGGCATGATCGGAAAACAAATCCAATGACCACTCGCAACAAAAGATCGTATTCGTTAGTATGTCATCTATCTTTACGACTGACGAGAGGAAGGTAGTGGTCGAACTTACTCGAAGTGGTAAGGCGCGTAAATGGCGTGACAATCCTGCCATTCCCCGAAGCACCTGTAAATATAACCTGCAGCTTGACTCCTAGCTTTTGTCCTCATGGTGTCCTTCGGTTCTTGTAACTCTTGTGGTGTCTTATCCTTATATATCTTGTCTTTCTCATTTATCCGGGGTAGATCGCACTTTGATTGATCAAGCTCGGATTGAGATACCCAACCTTCCGAACGCTATTTTCTCCTCACGCGTTAGGGTGTAGCAGGCTGGCGGGAGGTAGTACTTTCCGTTCGCTCTTTCTTGCGGATGGAGCTCTAGCCTAATATTCATCTCTACAAGGTCTCTACGTGCGTTCGATCCATCCTTTGTCTTACCAGGTAGGTCAAGTATAAGGCCGGTAGTGCTCGTCAAATACACCTTTCCCAATGCGCATCCGATCAAATGCATGAGTCACTTCCAATTCTTCCCAGATCCGAGATATCTCGTAGAATATAGAAAGCTTCTTATACGGCGTTGCAGCTTTTGACTTTGCAACTCCCTTCACGGCCTTTCCAAATGTAGCTTTAATGTTTTTTGTCTTATCAAAGACATCCCTAGAGGTCCAACGTCGAGGTTCTTCACCGGTCTCAATCGTACCATCAAATTGTTTGGCCATCCGTCGATACGAGTGGCTCCGATGTAAGAATCGACGATTTCGAGTGTACACTATCTTCTTGGATGATGGAAGATACACGTGTGATGTATCGTCAACACAAACAAAGCATGCCTCCTTTCCTTTCACCTGGCCCGAAAGCGCCCTTAACGCCGGGAATCGATTACGGTCACGAAAATGATCGCTTTCAACGTGAAGTAGTCTCTTCGGTGCTCATCCCACATACGCACACCTTCCAACCATAGTTTCCGCATGTCTTCAAACAGTGGTTCCAGGAAGACATCTATGTCGTTCCCAGTGTTCTTTCGGTCCGGATAAAAGAATGGACAATAATATGTACTTCCTCTTGTGGCACAATCATGGGGGAGGTTGAACATTGTTAGCAGCACAGGCCAAACGCTGCGAACGTTCCTCGTCATACCAAAAGGGTTCATTCCATCCGTACTCAATGCAAACCGTATATTTCTTGGCTCGTGCGAGAAGTCGTCACGGTGGTTACGATCGAAGTTTTTCCACTGGGTTCCATCCGATGGATGACTCAGCTTATTAGGGTCCCTCTTACGTGTATGCCATGTCATCGGTTCAGCATCTCTTGGGTTGGCAAATATCCGTCTTATGTGATCGACCACCGGTAGGTACCACATGACCAAGGCTAGAACCTTACTATCATCGTCGCTACCATTGACGATACTCGCTTTTCTTCCTCTTCCTGTCATTCTTTCCCCTCTTATTAGTTGTGTCTATATCATACTCCTCATTCGTCTTGTAACGACTTCGTTTGCACCTTGGGCATCTCACGAGGTCCTTGAACTCCTCCCCGGTATAATATACAATGATTTGGACATGCATGGATTTTTGCACACCCAGCGACATTGGAGATATCAGTCTCTTAGCATAGTACGTGTTTTTTGGTAACAAGTTTGGCTTTGGCAGTGTATCCGAAAGAAGATCCAACAATTCATTGAAACGGCATCCGACCACCCATGGATGGCCTTCGGTTTCATGAGTTCGAGAACCGTACGTAACACAGTATTCTCTTTAGAACATCCCTTGGACTCCTCAAACAATAAATTCTTTGATGCCTGCTCTATCGTTGCAAAGTTATCAAGCCCTCTTGTTGTCCCTGCATTGAGTAAAACTTGCGGCTCAACATGACATAACAATTCCTCAACATCAAAATCAGTACATTGTTCTTCTTCGATATGAAAATCAAAAGTCTCGTTAACTTCGACAAACTGTTCTTCTTCAACTTCAATCGGCTGCAACTCAACTTCGACCGCCTCGTCTTCTCCATGCTTTGTCCACCTCGTATAATTCTCCAGGAAACCCCTCCTCACTAAGTGAGATTTGATTACAAGTGTATCGGTCCACAATTTTTGATTCTTGCAGTCCACGTATGGACAATATATTTCTTGTCTTCCTAGACGCTTAGCATGCTCGACGACCCTCTTGAGAAATACATCGACTTGACCTCGGAAATATGCACTTAATCTTGACTCTTCGTACATCCATGTTTTGTCCATCTAAACAAGCATTACGCGAATATTAATTATAATAAATTAATTACTAAATCAAATAATTACCAAGTATGAATATTAAGTATTTATAGAAAATATAAGGAAACTAATATATTGCATAACATAATGTGCTAGAATTAATAATTATTAAATAATTACTAAATAATCTATTTACCATTATGAATATTATATATTTATAGAAAATATAAGGGAACTAATATATTGCATAAGACAATGTGCTATCATATATAAAAACCCACTATACAAATTATTATTAATTGACTCGAATCTTTTAATAATTAAATCGTGCTCTAGGGGTCTCTCTCAAGAGAGCATAAAGTAGATCTTGAATTGATTGACATGAAAAAGGCTTGTAAGACATGATTTTTTTGTATGCAACACAAGCACATGATATATGAGTTTATTATACACAACTCAAACCAACAACAAACCTATAAACATGAAGGAATTTGACAAATCGAAATCAAAACCTAGGTCAAATGGTAATCCAAAATTCTCCATGATTACAACACTATAACATGAAGGAGATGTTTCTGGACAAAAGGAGACGAATTACACCAAGGAGGATATGGGTTACATGGAAGCTGAATCAACACCCAACGTGCTGACGGAAGGTTCAAATAACTGATACACCGCGCACAACCTTTGGGTTTCACCTTCCGTAATACACATGGCTGGAAATATAATGAAGTCTACTTTCACCTCCAAAAAATGACTTGTCATTTGGACCTGTCATTAAAAAGTAATGGCCGTTTTAATGAAGACCTGTCAGGACCGAGACCTCTCGGTAATAACAGTTTTCACACCTTTCAACTTATTTACTTCATGAAATAGTTTCACCTCGTCCACACCTAGCTAGGAGGGATGTTACAAGTATAAATACCAGTTGTATATAAGACAAGCTTTGTGATCGAGTTTCAGGTCGTTTGTATTTGCACCTCCTTTATGGAGTTTATTAGTCGATTTCAAGCCTTGCCTTTGTGGCAGCATGGAGAGGTTAGGGTTGAAAGAGTCCCAGTCTTTGGTGGATCCCTCAATGGAGATGTAGGTTTCTTGATGGAGCTGAACTTCGGTGAACAATCACTGTGTCTCCTCGCCTCTCTTGTTTGGTGTTCAAATCCCTGCATGTGTGCTTTGCTCGTGTAGCTTTTCCTTGCATGTTGTAGCTTTCTTTTCGTAGATCCACTTGTGTAGGAGGCTTGCTAGCTAGTGTCCCTTTTGCTGTTGCTCGAATTGCTCTAGATTGTCCATTTGGACGACCATTATGTTTTCCCACACGAGGCAGTTGGACAATATCCTAGTATAGTTGGATAATCGTTTTTTGTTGGACATTATCCAACTATAGTCGGATATTGTAGTCGGAAAACCTTCATGTGTTACTGAATTGTTAAATTAAGTGATTTTTGGGATTATTGCCTATTCCCCTCTCCCTCGGCGACTTTCAGCCGAACACTACTACAACTACTCTCGTAACGGCGGGCCAAAAGGAACCTTAGTGGCGGATAACAAAAGCGACACTAGACATTTGTCACTACTTACTTACATCCATTGTCACAGTCATGAGCCCGCTACTCTCCTAGTTACTAGTTTAGTTAGAACAAACACGTTAGTGGCGGTCTAAGAGCCGCCGTTGATGCCTATCAGTACTACAAAATAAGGGCGCCGCCTGTCCGACACCCTGCGTCACACGACCGGCTCAAACGCCGGAGCCTGCGGAGAAGGAAGAGAGGGAGCTCGCACGAGGAAGCCCTCCACCTCCGGAGCCACCGCGCCCCCTGCACGCGCCCCTGCAGCCATCGCCGGAGCCGATGAGCCCGGCGCAGCCATTACCGTCGATGTGTTGTCTAATTATCAAGAGTTAATTGAGAGATCACTCCACGGCCCAATGCTTGGTTGAGCCAGGTTACAGAGAGAGAAATGAACTTCATATGCATTTTTCTCCTCAAACATACGTCTACCAATGTATTATTTAGAACTAATTCTATGAAATGACATTCCACATAAATAATTCTCGATATTTTTAAAATTTAATTTCATTCAACATTTTGAATGTATTATGTCAACATTTATAAATATTGCGTCGATATTTTGAATATTTCATCTCAACAATTTTAAGAAAATATTTACACCTTTTTAAAACAATTCAAATAAATATTGATTTTTTTAAAAATAAAATTTTGCCAATTGTTTGAATGTAATATGCCAACATTAATTAATTTTGTACGTATCCACATTTTGAATATATCATGCGAACGTTTGGGACAAATGTGGACGCTACTTTTTTAAAATGTTGGAGTGAACTATGAATTTGTTTTCAATTTATTTATTTTTCAAAATTTGATTGTATTTTATCAACATTTGTTTTGAATATAGCATGCAAGATTTTCGTGAAAATGTTTGTTATGTTTTCAATATATTGACATGGATTTATAAAAAATGTTGACTTATGAATTCATATTTTATAAATATTTAAATAAGAATTTTTAAATATTAAAGTTAAATATGTGATTTGAAATTTAAAAAATAAATCGACCCTTTCGGTGGGTTGTGTTGCTGGATTGCGACTGCGAGTCGTGCATTACTGGGTCACGGATGCCC
>JAUNZO010001188.1:0-11552 GCA_031894775.1 Chloris gayana | reverse complement strand
TGCAAGTCCTGTGTCCAAGATAGACGTTGTGTGTTGTGGGCTGTGGAGAAAGCAACTATGGGTTATGAGCTACTCCTCCGTCCCATTGAAAGTGTCGCTATGGTTTCAGTGCAGATCAAACTTTTTAAACTTTGACTAGATTTGTAGAAAATATTAGTAATATTTGTATCTCTAACTAAGTTGATTATAAAAGTAGATTCAATTATCTATCTAATAATACTAATTATATTCAATAAATATTTATAATTTTTTATATATTTTTAGTCAAAGTTGAAAATGTTTAGTCAAAGCTAGAATGACACTTTCAATGGGACGGAGGTAGTATGAAAAAGCTGAAAGTCTGTTTGGTAAAACAATTGTGGCTTTTCGAAATTTACTAGCAGACCCTACTTATCATCATATTACCATCATATATACGTACATATATACATACAAATATATGTATAATAAATTTTATATTTATATATTTATTTATATCATATAGATAATATAACATATATACATGTATATAAATAAATAAATATATACATATACGTATGAATAAAAAAATATTTATACATATAAACATATATATACATATATTTATTTATTTACATGTATCTTATACATATAAGCATATATATATATATAAGATATATATAAATAAAAAAGTAAATACACAGTATTTATATAAGACATATGTATATAAATAAATAAAAGTAATATAACATATATATTACATGTGTATATATATACATACATATATATATGTAGGTAATTTCTTCAAACTTGTGAAAGCCAAAGCCAGAAAAAGCACCTTCACACTGCTTTTAGAAATGAACTAGCAAAAGTGTTTTTGCTTTGGCTTTTGTTAGCAGTAACCCTTTGGTTGGGCTACTGGCTTTTGAAAAACCAAAGCTAGAAAAAGCCCAACCAAACACACCCAGACTGTCCACAGCTGCAAGCGATATACATTTTCGATTTCCTAGTTCAGGTCGTCTCCAAAGCATGCAGCTAATAAAATACATTAAACTGACCGAGCAATCACACATGGACCGGCTGCGGTGGCGTCAAATTTGCTGACGAGCATTCTGTAGTAGTTGATCAGATCTTTGCTTGTTTTATACTAGTGCTAGTATATAGATAACGAGTACTTTGCCTGCGGTTCTTTCGCTGGATGTTGATGAAGTCTTTGCTTGAGGAACTGGTATCACAGTTTAATTAATAAAAACGACTGGTCTCTGCAAAATATAAACCTGACTGATTCCAGAACAACGATCGGGTTTCTTATTACGCGCACAAAGAAGTCTCCTCGTGTGAGGAGTGAGGAGCAAGTCATGACTTGTTTCACCAAAAATTCCTTGGTCCATCAAAGAAACACAGTTTGTAACAAGAACCAAACAGCAAGAACAGGTTAAATTACTGGTCGGAGAAACCTCTAGCAGTGCTGCTATGGAGACAGGAAACTGCAAGGAGGAACACTATTTGCTCCTTCAGTTTCCTCGCGTTCACATTATTTTCTCCCTGGAGGGAGAGGCGGCAACGACCAACTGTCAGCGGAGTAATAACAAAAATAATGCAGGTATAGGTGTAGCATTGTACGCGTAAGACAAGTCGAAATCTCTGGAGGACATGTGCCGACAACAATGTAGTACAATCATAGAAAGGGCCAAAGGGGGCCGTATTTCCCCTCCTTCTTCTTCCGAAAAAAAGAGGTGCGAAATCAAGCGTTCATTTCGATTTTTGTTACAGATAGCATCTCTGAACCAAAAATTTTGAGTGTAAACAAAAGAGAAAATCAGCTGTAGCCTCGTTTACGTTTTGCACAAATCTACTTGCACTGCGCTGCGCTGCGCTATGCTTGTCCAGCCGACGGGCAAAAGTCGTCAGGTAAGTGTTTGGACCGCCAAACCTTCCTCCACTCCACGTCCTTCCGCCGTACCAAATCAAATCAAACCCTAATCTCGCTAACAAAAAGAAACAGTAAATTAAACTCAAGTCAAGCAGACAGAGGAGGACCGAAACCACGCGAAAAGCGAAGGGGCAGGAGCCCAAAACCGGGCTGAAAACGTCTGAAAGCGAAAGGGGAGAAGAGAGAGGAGCAGCCTGGAATTCCCCCTCCAACTCCAGAACGGCCGGCGAGCACCGTGCCAGAAGAGTTGGGTCATCAAACTGTGTCTCCACCCGCGACGTGACGCCTCATTTTTCCACGCCGCGAACCCGCGCGGAAGGCACACACCCCTCCTACACGCACTGACGAAGACCGTTCCACCTCCTCCACCTTCAGCCCGCGACCGACCCAGCACAGCACGCACTCCGCTTTCCGCGAAGCCGCAGCCACGACCAGCGAGCTTTCTTTTGACGCCTGCTCTTGGTTCCTGCTGCCTTCGCGAGCCCGCTGCTATATATGCTTCCGCCCACCACGCCACAGCAGCCAAACCACCGAAGTCGCAGTCTCCTCCAACAAGCAAGACAGCCGAGGCATCCATCCATCATCCCGCAGCTTCAGACTCAAACCCGCAAATCCACAACACAGCGCAAGCGAAGGTCCCCTGAGACACACGGCCACCATGGACGCCGCCGCCTCGTCCGCTCAGAGCACGTCCTACCACAACCTGTCCCTGGCGCAGGCCGTGGTGACGCTCTCCGTCGAGTCCGTCCTCGCCTGGCTCTCCGCCGCCATCAACTCCTCCTCCTCCACCTCCTCCACCTCCCCCGATCGCCGCCGCCGCGAGGCGTCCCCCGCCGCCGCTCCTACCCGCGCGGCGCCGCCGTCGCTGCCGGAGAAGACGGTCGTCGACATGGACGTGGTGCTCGCCGTGATGGGCGCCGCGGGCCCCGGGTCCGTGGGGTTCGAGGACGCCGCGGCGCTCTTCGAGGAGGAGGAGGCCACCGTGGAGGAGGCCCGCGCGGCGTTCGCGGTGTTCGACCGCGACGGCGACGGCTTCGTCGGCGCCGACGAACTCGGGAGCGTGCTGCGGTCGCTCGGGTTCGCGCCCGGCGACGACGAGTGCCGCCGCATGATCGACGCCTACGACGAGGACCGGGACGGCAGGATCGACTTCCGCGAGTTCCTCAACCTCATGGAGAGGACCCAGCAGTGAATTAGCCCGGATCGCACTGACGGACCTGATGATTTGTCACATCGGAAATTCTTTGTTCGTTCGTTCGTTCGTTCGTTCTCTATGTTTTTCTTGGCCGGATTGAGGCCGAATGATGCCGATTCAGTATGTGCATATTATATATAAAAAATCCTATGAAGACTACAGAATTTCTCCAAACAGCTTATATCAAAACCGTGAATCAAATGTTTGTTTCTTCACAAGTAAACCTTTCGATTACTGATCGAGGTGCATATTCGTCACAGCATAAAGGCTCAACGCATCTCATACTGTATCGGTCAACTGGCGCTAGCAATTTTTTTCCCAGCGTTGCCCTCCGAGTTCCAAATTTAGCTGAAATTTGATGATTTGTCGTTTTACCGAATCGCCATGATAAAGGACGTAGCTATAAACATTTTTTTTTCAAAAAATAAAAATCTTCAGGAAATAAGAGGCGCTGTATAAATTTAAACAAATAAGGACAAATTTGTTTCGCAGCACTGCACAAGATGACAAGAACTCTTTAAAAATTGATACCAGAATTTCGAATCGTTTGTAAAACAGGTGGTCTTTCACTCTTTCTTTCTTTTTAGTAGAACAAAATAGGGAGCTGAGCCCGTGCCTGATGGTGGGAACTGATAAACGGGTTTCTAAGAATCAATTTTAGGTTGCACTGGGCATAAGTCTGATTTATCTCCTCAACTCTTGTGATTGTTCGGTTTTCATTCATCAATTAAAAAATCAGGTTGGATGACTTCCTTAACTCTTGATTGCGTTCGGTTTTCCTCCATGGGTGAGCTCGGAGAGGCGAGCGTGACTCGACTCCCACCGTTCCAGAGCAAGCGAAGCGCCTGGGCGCGTCTCAACGGGGCGGTGGCTCTCGGTGGCAAGTGGCAACCGACGTCCTGAGGAAGGGTGGAGGGAGCACCATCGACCGAGAGAGAAAGAACGAAAGAGAGGAAAAAAAGAAAAAATTGACATGACACCTAACAGGTGGGTCCCCTATGCCAAATAAACCGAACCATTCAGGGAGGAAAAAAAAAACAAACGGTTCTAAAGAGTAAGGGAAGGGGGGAGGGGGGAGTATGGATACGATATTATAGTTGAGGGAAAAAAAAAAGACACATATAATAATTTAGGGAAGTAAATAGGACTTTTTTACAGTTAAACTCCTTAGAGCATCTCTAGCAAGGACATGCAAATGCAGCCCCATACTTTTTTTTTTTTTTTTTTTGAGCCGGCTTGCAAATTTAGGGTCCCAAAAACACGTTCGAACTCCAACAGACACTCAAAAGCAGACTTGCATCCAATGGAGCCCCATGTCAGCCTCGCAATGGAAGAGGACGGGCTTGGCGAACTCGCCGGACCGCCATGGCATAGGGTAAGCGGCGAGACGGGTCGTGGCGGAAGGCGACCTCAACCGCGCGGTCATGGGCCAGTAGGGTCTCTACTGTATCTGATTTTTAGAACCCAGATAGGGGCCTTTGCTTGAGATGCTATTATTCCCCTCTATTCATTCGGCTCGGCTCAGACGGTCAGCCCACGCGTGTGGTAACCTTTACCGGGCCTAATGGGCCACACAGCAAGGCTGCTGCCGCTGGAGTCCGTGTAGGGTCGTGCGACGTCTGCTGCCGTCCGATTTGCGCAAACGGTCGATATGCTTTGGACGTCGATCTTACTTCGCTGGAGCAAAGTCAGACGATCCCGTTCCCCCGGACTGCAAGATGCGGAGGCCGTCGCCGTCGCCTCCTCCGGCGAGGGGCCCGGCTGCCGCGGCAGCTGCTGCTCTGGTTATTCTGCCAGCCATTTTCCCAGGGCTATTCTCTCCGCTCGGTCATGCCTTCCCTTCCCTTTTCTCGGTGAGCCCCCTTCACACACCATCGCGCTCGATTTGAGCAAGCGTAGCGCCATTTCGACAATTATTTTGGTTGCTTCCGGCGGTTTGTATTGCTAGTTTGTGTGGCTATCCTATTTTGAGTGAGAAAAGGTGGATCATTTTAGACAGGCTACTTGCCGTGATTTTGATGGAATATATCTGGGGGTAGAAATGGAGTGACGAGATATTAAGAAATTTTAGTTTCTTCAGTTGTGACAACTGACAAGCAATTGCGTATACGGTGAGAAACCTGGGTCGTACTGTCAAATAATCGCCACTAGAGCGCTAGATCATTTTAAACCTAGGATACTATTGTCCCTGTGTATGTCTACATAGATCTTTAAAATTGTTTTGGGGGCATTGGAACATGTAATGCTTACGGTCTGGGAACTCAGATTATAACACGTAGTGTTATATTCTTTCGATGTTTACATGTGCTTCTTTTGTCAATTTTTTGCAGGAGTGGAATGCTCCTAAGCCAATGCATCCTTTGCTTTTAAACGAGGCTTCACGTTGGACAATAGTGAGCACATCGTTCTCTTTACTACAATGATTGCTGCAGGGTATTTTAACCTTTTTATTTTCTTTGTGTCCAGCCAGCTGAACAAAAAAGAGATCTGTGGTCACCTTTGCCATATCAGGGGTGGAAGCCATGCTTAAAGTCATCGAGTTCTCATGGTAATTTGCTGATTTTCAATGGTTATGGAACAACAACATGACTTTTTCTGTCACTGAAATAAGCTTCTGAAGCACTTGCTTTGTAAATATAGCTTTACCTCCAGAATCAAGTGGATACATCCAGGTGTTTCTAGATGGTGGACTGAACCAGCAAAGAATGGGGGTAATACTCCTTACTACTGATGTTATGATACAAAAAAAAAGAAATAATCTGCTAAATCGACGCTTTGAACTGTCTGTTTGATTTTGTTTTTTAGATATGTGATGCAGTTGCGGTTGCAAAGATTCTAAATGCTACTCTTGTCATCCCACATCTTGAAGTAAACCCTGTTTGGAAGGACTCAAGGTGCTTTGAAGTTTTTGAGACCACTATTTTTGTTTTGTACTGTTCATGGAATAGGAAGTCAATTGTTCCTTCGACATTTTTCTCTATTGCAGCTCATTTGAAGACATTTTTGATGTGGACCATTTTATTAACGCCCTAAAAGATGAAGTTTCTATTGTCAAAGTGCTTCCAAAAGAATTGTCATGGAGCACAAGAGAGTACTATGGAACAGGCATCCGTGCTACGAGAATAAAAACTGCACCTGTCCATGCCTCAGCAAATTGGTATCTGGAAAATGTCAGCCCTATACTGCAAAGGTTTGTGAAAAGTTGAATTTGCAGTATCTTTTTTTACCATTCATGTGAATTTCTGAAACATCTTGTATCATATGGTTGTTTTCCAGCCATTCAGAAATTATTATTGCCTCGAGTGATGGTTTCTCAATTTTCTTTGTACCTATAGCTACTTGACATGTGGCGCAATAATACTAAGAAACGTTATCATGTCTTTCCATATTGTCATCTGTTTATAACATGACATCTTATCATTTTTTGACTTGATGAGGAGTATTCTTTACCAGCAATCTTATCTACATCTTGTTTAACTGGCAGCTATGGCATTGCTGCCATTGCCCCCTTCTCTCACCGCCTCGCATTTGATGATTTGCCTGCGGATATTCAGCGTTTGCGTTGCAAAGTTAACTTCCAAGCTCTGGTATTTTTACCTCATATTGTTTCACTGGGGGAGAGTCTGGTGAAGCGCTTGAGGTCACCAACAAAGGGGCATCAAGTTATTGAAGACAGCACGAATCATGTTGGAAAATATGCTGTTTTACATCTCCGTTTTGACAAGGTCAATGGAAATAACAGTATTGGATGTTGTATCTCTGTTATTTCCTATGCTTCAAGGAAATGCTTCCTGGAACATTTTAAACTGATTTATACTTTTCAGGATATGGCTGCACATTCTGCATGTGACTTCGGAGGTGGAAGAGCTGAAAAATTAGCTCTTGCTAAATACAGGCAAGTTATCTGGCAAGGGAGGGTATTAAATTCACAGCTGACTGATGAAGAGCTTCGGAACACCGGACGCTGCCCATTGACTCCAGAAGAGATTGGGCTATTACTGGTAGCCCTTGGTTTTGATAACGAAACTCGGCTCTATCTTGCTTCGCACAAGGTTGGACTATTTAAACTTATTCTTGCAAGTAAAACTAGGAAGATTTAACATTTGTCACCCGTTCAGGTATATGGTGGGGAAGCCAGGATTTCTAGCTTGCGCAAACTTTTCCCTCTGATGGAGGACAAGAGGAGCCTTGCATCTGAAGATGAACTTGCTAATATTGAAGGGAAAGCTTCTGTACTAGCAGCTCTTGACTATTATATTAGCATGCATAGTGATATTTTCATCTCTGCGTCACCTGGGAATATGCACAATGCATTGGTAAGTTCTGGTGGTTTTAGTACTTTCTAGATTGCATATTTTACGCAATATCTTGACCAGAACAATTGGCCATTTTTAGTTGGCTCATCGGACCTACGAGAACTTGAAGACCATAAGGCCGAATATGGCCTTACTTGGCCGCATCTTTGTGAATAAGAGCATGGCGTGGTCAGAGTTTCAGCAGGCTGTACAGGCAGGGCATAAAGGTAGGTACGGGCAAATCAGGCTGAGGAAGCCAAAGCAATCAATCTACACTTATCCTGCCCCAGATTGTATGTGCCAGAGGTAGCTGGATGAAATTCATATCAAAGATAGATGAGATTCTGGGGAACTGGAAGCTGAAAGATTTCAGATTGATGTACAACAGCCAATTGGATCCGAAGTTTTGGCTCTATTACAAAGCAAGTTCTAGTTGCCTATTAGTTCTGGAGTTTTGATAGTGGCGAAAATTAGCAGTTGAATCTTAACTTACACCTTGATGCTACAAGAATCTAATCTGGTTCCAGGTTATATGGGACTGTTGTACATTTTAGACTGATAATATATGTACTGTAGTACTGTACAGATGTAACTAACAGGTAACAGGAATTCTTGGTTGTACTTGTACCAGTGATAGCAACATCAGAATTTCAACTTTCCCTTGTCTCAATTTACTTGCATCCAAGTTTCTTAAGCTTGACATCAAACTGAATTCAAGGCTTCAACTTCGAACTATGTGCCATGGCATGTTGGGGTTGATTGATGAATATTGTAGGAAGTCAGCTTTTTTGGTGTCCAATAGACACAGCTGCCCCAGACATTGTATGTAATATGTATGAATATAAGCATTCAACTTTCGCCCGCTAGGTGTCTGTGCACCATGTATTACTTTTAGTATATGGAATTTGACTCTAAGCTACCTTGAAATTTGTAGAACATGCATAACTTGATGTCTTTTGAATCCTGATCTATGGATGGTCTTATTCCAGGGACCATTGGTCAAACATTGCGGTGTAGGAGTATCTCATTATGAGCTGATCGATCATCACACACATCAACTCTAAATCAAACTTAGTTTGGTACTCATAATCAGTTACATGGAATATCAAACTAACTGAGCCACGGAGAAAGAAACGACAAAAAAGGAAAAGAACTGTTTCAAAATGAGGCCCATGTTGATTACCAAACAAAGAAAGCCCATCGTTCTAAAAAAGCCCAGCCCACGAACAACAACCCAGCCGAATCAATACCCTAAAACCCTAGAACGTTCTAACCTTGCTATATATACGGCCCCCGAAGTCCCCCGTCTATCCATCGACTGCCAGCCGCCGACCAGATGCTTCATCGTTGCTTCTCTTGTTCGTTCGCTGTTCCTGCGGTTACCTTGATTATTTTTTTGTGTTCGCCTGTAATGCTTCTTGTTTGGTGATTTTTCTTCTGTAATACTTCTTGTTTGGTGATTTTTCTTCCGTATTTTCTTCTCTGGGTAACTTCTCCGTTTCTTCCGAATTGAGAGGGATTCAATAGGAGCAGGTGATGATAACAAGACAGGGACATCAGATCCCTCTTCGGGGAATGATAGACTAAGTCTATAATGGGAATCTCTCTGATGCTTTACTTTCCCTCCCCAATTCAATGTGTTTCTGCCGATCTGTTTTTGTTTTTCTTCTTTTAGCGTATTCTCAGATTCAATAATTGGAATCCTTTGCCGATGATGCATACAAATGCACGTATTATCGGATTGCTCCATGACGATCCAAAATATTGTCACTACCACTGAGGCGTCCTTCTGAATCGACCCTGTTTATTTGGGATTTAACTGCGAATTTTAACTTTTTTTTTGTTTTATATATCATTGTACTGCATGAAATTGCCGATGATGGTGTTAAATATACTTTGTAGCGTTTCGCTGTGAAAAAAACATACCTCTGAGGCAATTGCATTTTCCCGTTATTGTCGCACATTTCTTTTTGTATTGTGTGGGTTCTCGGTCATTCGTTCCCGTATATGGAACCAGTATCGGTGAAAATATCTATTGCCTTCGAAAATAATTAAGAGTTGTGAATATTAATAATACTATAATCTAGAAAGAACAAATCCTCTGCCACAGTTAAATCGAATATGAATGAATGTAATCATAGAACTCTGACGATGCTTTCAGAGCGAAATTTCGCTGCCTGATACTATCAGTAATCTATGGAGATAAACTAAGGCCCATAAAAGGTTTCAAAGGCCTATTCCCATGGTAGTTGGCCCGATCGGTACCCAACTCTGCTGAAGACGGCACATTCGGCTTTTTTTTTTTCCCAATTCGGCTTATAAAGGCCCATCTTTCCTTTAAAGGGAAGGAAGTAAAGCCTCCCGCAACTATTGTAAGTCTGATTTTCCTTTTGCATCCGGACGGTTTTAGATTGTTTTGACTTGGAAAATACCCCATATTATTATTTTTATTATTAAAATGTTACGTGGATCTCACATGTTGATTACGTCAAACCTATTGTCTATAATTAGGGAGAAAAAGTATATGATTTGATAATAGTTATAAGAAGGTTGAATAACTGATTTTAAATCTGAAATTTGATATGGAGGTAAAATAGACTTATTCCAAAATAAATAGGACCCAACTATGCTGAAAATGGCACTTGTCCTGTTTTTCTTCCCAATTTGGTCGATGAACTAAGGCCAGTTTTAATGGGAGTGTCATGGGCATTAAATTTGTTGACATGACATAGTGTTATGGAACGAGAGATGAGTGTCATCACCATGATCCTCCACTGGCATGGTTTTTTAAAAAGAATTGATAAGAGTGTCCCAATGGTTGCTTCTTAGCTAACTCTTAGAATTATTTATTAGAGAAAAAGAAGAGAGAAGATTGCTAACTCTTGTTCAAGAGGCATCCTCTACCATTTATTGAGGCATCGGCATGTGGGTCTAATTATTACATTAGAGTTGATATGAACTCTTAGATGACTCTTAGGCCAGTCTCAATAGGAGTGTCATGGTATTGTAATGAGCATTAAATTTGTTGACGGATGAGAGAGAAGAGAGGAGTGCCATGGGATGAGAGATAAGTGTCATCACCATGACCTCGCACTCGGCATGGTTCTTAAAAATTTCTTCTTGGTAATCGTGTGATGACTCTCCGGTCTCTACCGAGACTGGCCTTAGATAACTCTTAGATAACGTAGAGAGTTAGTGCCGTCTCTACGTTTAAGGACGCTCTAATCTGTATGTTGAGACTCTCCACTAAAACTGGCCCTGTTTCTCCTTTAAAAAAAAACAGGGGCCCATTTGGTAGGAGTGTGGCTCATAATGGCTTTGTTTATCTGACAGTCACCTGTAGATGAATTTCAGCATGTCACCAGCTTATCTTCGCTAGTTCATTTTGGAGAGGAGAGAAAAACAGCTCACTTCTGTTGTACTGAACAGCTTGAAAATTCCGTTTGCTAGTTCATTCTGGAGAGGAGAGAAAAACAGCTCACTCCTGTGGTACTGAACAGCTTAAAAATTACGTTCCGGTCGCCGCTCCGTTTTGGCCATTGGAACGGCGCACCGTTTAGACTTTTAATAATAATAATTTGCACAATTACTTGTATATATGTTATACACACTTCACTGATTCAGCAAAATGGACCACGAATTCATCGCTCATGTCTTCTTTTTATTCGACATACATATAAATTAAAGCCCAGACAACCCAATGCTCTAATGTCTGTCCCAACTTGGCCCAACTGCATCGTGTTCCTCCTCCGGTCAGACCGTTTGTTGTTCTCTCTCCACCATGGAGGCCCCACTGAATGGCCGCGGCGCCAACAAACAAGCAAAACGGAGTTCCTATGGGCTCCTCCATCCCACCCCTCAATAAAAAACTTGAAACTGAGTGCCTTATTGCTGGGCTGCGACTGATTCGAAAGAGGTGTAAAGATACCCGGTACTAAAATCAGTGGAACAGTCGGAATGATCGGAATCAACCGGTATTGGCCGGAATGGCGGTATTGACAGGTAACTTGGCCGGTACGACACGAAGCTCTTAAGGTACCACTTAGGTGGCCGGAACGAGATATACTGGCCATTCCGGCCGGTAGGAACGGAACTTCTAAGTAAGCTGAACAGTGTCTATAAGGGTTATGTGAGATAATCCCAAGCCGGCATGAGGGTGCACCAAACATAC
>JAUNZO010001187.1:0-21755 GCA_031894775.1 Chloris gayana | reverse complement strand
GAATTTTTTTTTATAAATAACAGAACTTTTTAATAATTTAATATAAATAACATGTCAATTTGAAATTTTACAATACTAGCAGCTCTATTGCCTATTTAACGGGATGAAAAATCGCCCGACCAACGGGCGACAAGGGATACTTCTCACTGTGAATGGGCTATTAGCTACAGTAGCTTTTTTCCTTTCTTTTGAATTTTTCTGCCTTAACAGTTAAGCCTATTGATGTCTCAATTAAAAATACTTTTAGATATCTAAAAATCATGAAAAATGGTTTGGTGGTAAACAATATGTTGGTGCAACCATTTTAACATAGAAAAGCCCAAAATACGTTAGTAAACTTAAATTAACAATCTGTACATTAGACTAGTTGTTAACGACTAATTGAATTTTTGGACCATTTTAAACTTAGATAAAATTAATAAAAATTCTACTAAATAGTAAGATTCTCTTTGATGTGACAGTGCTAAATTTTAGAGGGCAGGAAACGAACAGGGCCGAAGTTGCTTGCTCTATGCTCTTTGTGTTTGTACTTGCACCACTCCTCTGGCCAGGTCCGTCACTGAGTTTTCAACTCACCTCACAGGAGTGCCTTTGTCAGTGTCTGAGGATTAGCAAATCCTAGTAGTATGTTCTTATCAGAGTAGATTACGGAACAATCCTGAAGGGAAACCCTCTAAAATTACATTGCCTTTTAGAAACTAATATTTTATTACTAGTCATGCAAGATTCATATTTATACAATCTGACCTCATTGAGTCAGATGACCGGGTTTGACGTTCTAATTTTTTTCTAGTTTTTATATAGTATTTTGTCCTGCTAATTGCTTTGACTCGACTGTATATACGGGTTCCTACAAATATTCTTCTGCATATTGATTATTAAAAACTACTGTATTAGTTTAAAATAAACAAGTATTTAAAAGAAAATTTAGCCTCCCACAACTCCAGATCAGAGAGTTGATGCCCTTCCATTCGTTGGATCTCTATCCAGCGCTCCAGGCAGGCCAAATTCTTCACTGCCATACAGTTGGGTGACCCCGAACCGGCACCTATCCAGAATTCAGATAAGGTGCGCGGAACGGCCACGCTTGCCGCGCAAATCGCGCCAAGCAGTTGGGACAAGGCTTGCTCGGCCACCATGGATACCACCGTGTCATGGCGCCTCCTCTCGCCGGCGTCCTCCTCGTCGCTTCGCGCCCTGCAGCTACCCAAACGGCAGGGCGCCTTCGTGGCGTCACCACGGCACCCGGCCAACTCCAAGTTCGCGGTCCTCTGCCTCCTCCATGACAAGGTCCATAAGTAGCAAGCTAACCTACCTCGTCTCCATTGATCTCACCTCAAATTAATTAGTACCGTCTGTGACGACGTCTGATCTATGGTCATCATCTCTCGTTTGCTTCTTCGTCAACGTGTAGCCGGCACCGACCTCGGAGCGGGCGAGCTCGCAGCTGCAGAGACTGGGGTCGGCGCTGCAGTGGGGTGCCGTCTGGGCAGCTGTAC
Source organism: Chloris gayana (assembly GCA_031894775.1). Classification (NCBI taxonomy): domain Eukaryota; kingdom Viridiplantae; phylum Streptophyta; class Magnoliopsida; order Poales; family Poaceae; genus Chloris; species Chloris gayana. The sequence continues at coordinate 20,256 of JAUNZO010001187.1, read as the reverse complement.
GTACGAGAAACTTGCTTAATTTGACAGTCTCACGCACAGATCTAGTGGGCACACCCAGCGTAACTGAATTGTGTGATGTGGACTTCCGTGCACAGGTCCAGGCACCGGCGGCGCTGGCGGTGACCGGGGAGGAGGATCTTGACATCCTGGGGATCCTGCCGCCGATCGCAGCATTTGCCTTCTTCTACTTCCTGGTTGCCCCGGTGCGTAGCTGATCACCTGCTGCTCGGAAGCGAATTAGTTATTCAAAGGGTGTCTGATGAGTTTACTTGTGCTTTTGGAAATTGGGTGTGTGCAGCCGCTGCTCATGAACTGGATGAGGCTGAGGTGGTACAAGCGCAAATTCGTCGAGGCGTACCTGCACTTCATGTTCACCTACCTCTTCTACCCCGCGTGAGTACTCACAGCCTCTCTACAGTTCTAACATGAATGGAGAATGCTTTAATCGGTGCACCGTATTATGTAACCAAAATGCTGAATCATACGAACAAGGCTATGTAGACTCTCCTATTCTAGACATCGCACAAAACATGGTGTTAATTTTGAATTGTTATCGAATCGGTATTGCTATATAATTATTGGATACTGTGCAGTGTCTGAATTCAGTTGTTACCAAGTTTAGTCTGGGCTCGTAAAATTAAAATATGCATTTGTTGTTCTGCTTGTCTCCCCTAGTGATCGAATCTCAAAATTGGCGACATCCCCTGTCAACCTCTGGCCTGACTAGACTAGAAATCTACCTATTCTCTAACACTAGTAGTAAATTCAGTTTCATACCCTCGCAAATTAAGAAAGTAATCCCGAATCCAGTTTCATGTCTGCATTGACACATGAGTTTTGGCAGGTTGATGTTCTGGGCCCCATTCGTCAACTTCAGGAAGTTCCCGAGGGACCCTACCATGAAGTACCCTTGGTCGAAACCAAAGGAAGGCACGCCGCTGTTCAAGGACAGATACCCGCCTATGGAATCCTACGAGTAGTGTGTGCTACTCCTACAGTCCTACTCATATCGTGTAGGCTCATGCATGCATGCATCACCAGCAGCGCTTGCTTCTTTACCTGAATCTGTGAAAAAACTATTATCGCAATCTACATGGGACAGTACTCTGGGGAATCGGCTCTCTCGGGTGCAGCGATACTGATCTCACGCACGCTTCAAAGCATGTTTTGTGCTTGAGAAAAGATTATGCCCAACGGTGCTATGCATACATATATAGGCATCCAATAGCCCTGCAGGCTGTACTACTTTGTCTGAGGCGTATGATCATCTTTAGGTTATAGCTTACGCTCCCTTATCATCACAGAAGCGTGCTTTTTTTTCTGCTGATTGTCATATTGCAGTTGAAGTTCATTCAAGTCACTCAAATAATTCTCCTGGTCCACTTTAAATAGTTGGGAAGTCATCATTTTATTTAGCTGCCAACAATATTTGTTGTTGTTATAGGACAAAGTCATTCATATATTATTTGTTGTGAGAAAAGATACTTCCAATAAATATTCTAGGACACAGTTTTATTAAATCACTTCATTTTACAATAGGAGATTTCTGGTCCAAAACACTTGTCAGTAGTTTTGAATCACCAGTAGTTTGATCTAACGGCCGGTATAGATTTAATATGGGGAATCCATAACTATTGATCATTAATTTACTATATTGAGGGTAATATCGTCAAAGTGATATATTTATAACGATTAATTTTTATTTTCATCATAATTTAAATCAAAATTAGTAATCCAACTTAAATTTTAATATTCATTAATGTATTCATCATTATTTTTACAATAACGTTATGATTTGTCTTCCTGAACTGCATTTTATATTAAAAAAATATAGATTCTTTAATTAATAGTGCAATTATAAAAGTATCCTTAAGCTACTACCTAGTAGTTTTGGAAAACTAGTAGCAAATAATTTAGACCCAAAAACTTCTATTTTACAAACACTCAAATTCCAGCACCGTATATCTCGAATGTATGTTTTTTGGTGTTTACTGACATGAAAAAGTGTTTAGGAGTTGCTAGTAAAATGGATTTAGTTTGTGAAAAGGGAAGTGCTCATACTCTATCTAGTACATAAGGGAAGTGCTCGAAAAGGCACACCATTTTCACGTGGCCAATGTTTAATAAAAATGCTGCGGAGGTTCCACTAAGTGTTTGACTGGGTATATGTGGTCATATCTGGACCGGGCATGACGCTCTACAACGAAGTTTATATGATTGTGCTTGATCGTCATATCAGTTGATGCAAAGCCTATTAAAGCAAGATCGAATTAACATAAGTTATCCGGCCTTCTCCTCCAAAATACCGATGAATTTTCAGTCTAGGTCTACACCCATCGATTGCAAGTATAATTGCGGCACATGAGGCTAGCCGGTGCACAGCTCAAGTATAAGTAAAATCCTGAGCGAGCGAGCGAGCGAGCATTATGCCTGCCCTACGGGAAGGGGTTGAGCTTCTTTATGGGTGTTCCCTCTTTTCTGGCCGCGCGAAAGGCGAGCACGCTTTCTAGGAATTTCTGCTCCGGCGGGGAGGAGGGGGAAAGGCGCATGGCACTCACGTCATAATGGCGTGGCGGTGATCTCAAGCGGCTGCGGGGCCCGGTGGCGGAGTGGGCGCACGCATGATCGAGCGCGACGGCCGGCGAGGAGAGGAGGCTAGCTCTCGGTGGTGGTGGTGGTGGTGCGGCGGTGGTAGTGGCCAGTATCATCATCTCCGATTCACACCCCACGATGCGATGTGAGTGATGCCGTCCACTCCATGGACGACCGATCAGTAGTCCGCCTCTCAGTGCCCGTGAACGCCAAACCGGTTGCCGCCATTATTAGCAGTCGGTTAAAAAGCCGTGTAAAGTAATGGAGCCAATCACGTACTAGTACGCTGGTGCTTGGATGTACTAGCTAGAGGGAGGAGAAGAGGGAGTGGGCTTCGGTTCTGCCGGACCCGGTGTGTCTGCACCGCCTGCCGAGGGAAAGGTGGACAGCCTCGATCGAGAGCGTGTAGTCGTCGCGGCTCGATGGACGGGACGTCGTACGCCGCCGCGGCGCACGAGTTGGGAGTCGGGACAAAAAGAGCAAGGAAAGGACCAACCAAAGCCAACTTTCCACCCGACCCGACTTTCGCGGCAAATAAGTCCTCTTTTCCGTTTCGTTCCGGGTAACCGGCGCGGCGGAGCAGCAGCGAACCTCTCTGGCTTTGCTTCGGCGGAGCGAGAGCGCGGCGGCGGAGACGAGCAGCGAGCGTCGCGGCGTGCAGTGGGATTATTAGGCAGAGGCGAGATATTCCGCGTGCGCGCGTGCGTGCCGAGACGGGACGGGGCGATGCAGCAGCAGCAGCAGCAGCAGCAGCAGCGATCTCATCTTTGTTTGCAGGGGCAGGAGCGGCCTGCAGGACACAATCATCCGGTCGTGCCTCGGCCCGCGAGCAACGAAAAGGGCGTGAGTGAAATAACTGCGCGAGGCGAGGCGGGGCGAGGAGGAGCGCACGCACCTGCCAAAAGGCCGCGCCGAGACGGACACCATCACGCGGCCACGCAGCCACCACCATGTCGCCGGTGCCCGGGCCCGCGCGCCAGGCAAGCAAGGCAGCAAGGGACAAAACGTGGCTCTCCCTCTCCGCGAGATTGCGCATACTTTTTCCTTGTTTATTCTACGCCTATAGAGCGCCTACTACTAGAGAGAGGGGAAGCGGAGGAGAAGGGAGAGGAGGAGTCGGCTCCGCGCTGTTCCCTGCGGCGGTGGCACGCCGGAGCGGGGGCGCCTTTTCCCATTGACTGCTCGGCAGCGCTGGTCGGCTTTGTGCTCGGCGCCACAAGGCTTTTGCCGCTTAGCTAGTTCCGGGTCCACTCCACGGACGGACGATACAACGATCACGGAGGTTTCAAACTGCCGCACCGATTTGTCAAATCGCCGGCTTCTCTGTCTCGGTAGGGCGGGTTTTGCTGCCCCTGACCCCTGCCATTTTTTTCTTGTATATGAAAAAAGCTTGATTCAAGGACGATAAGATACTCAAGGACTGTGCGAAAGGAGCTGACAAACAGAAATTGGATTAAATCAGTAAAAAACATCTCAACCACGCAGCAGTTTATGGAATATATTTGGTTATGGAATAAAGTCCAAAACTTCCCACTTCAGGAACAAGTTAATGATGAAATCAGGTGGCTGCGTAACAACTCCAAAGAATATACGGCTAAAATGGCCTACGCCGTGCAGTTTGACTCGTGCGAAAAATTGTTTGAAACTAGACACCTCTGGCAGGCAAAGGCTGAACCGAAAGTTACCATGTTTGCATGGACGGCAATGCACGAAAAAGCACAAACAGCAGACGTCTTGGACTCCAAAGGATGGGAAAACAATGTCGTCTGCCCAAACTGCTATTGCGAGCTAGAAACAAATCAACATCTACTCATAGATTGCCCTTTCGCAGGCCAGGTAATGACACTTGTATGCAACTGGATGAATATCCCGAGAATCCCAACAGACCAACAAGCACACCAAAGAACTGCAGACTGGTTCAACAATTGGGCAACGGCCATGCAATCATCCGAAAGAAGAAAACAATGTGGCTATATACTTTATACTTGGTGGAATATTTGGAAGGAAAGAAATAGAAGAATTTTTCTAGGAAAAGAAAATGACGTCTATCAAGTTGCTATGCTGGCAAAGGAGGAAATCGATATGTACGAAATGGCAATGCGCCCAATGACGACCCCTTTCGACCCAGGTTAGCAGGCAAGCTCACAGATGGCACTAATCTCTGCTGCCTCATCGTTGGGGCCTTCCGCTGTGTTTGATCTTTTCTCTGTTCTCTATTTTTTCTCCTTAGTTTTTCTCCTGTGTTCTTCGTTAGGGCCAGCAAAAGCTGCCCTCCTGTAAAACTCTGTATGGACCTGTTATTGTTTCTGCTCTCCTTCTCTAATGAAATGGCAGCGCACCTGCCTTTTGCGTCAAAAAAAAAAAGCTTGATTCATGAGCACGAGCCGTGCCACAAATGCTATACAAAATGTAGCACAAAGCCTAGGACCGTCGTTAGAAATGAAAGCCAAGTGTTCTATTAGGGCATGCATAACGTGCAAAATGTTCTATACATGCCTAGGATTATGACCCTCGATCTAAAACTGAAACAAAAATGGATTATAGAGTACGCATTGGAATCTAAAACCCCGAACCAAAAGATATTCGAAAAGTAGATCACCGGTATCCACAAGCGATTGACAAGGAGGTCTTGCAAGCTCCTACTCTACAATTCAGCCGGTCGCAGTCAATATTTTTAAAATTCCTGATTCATGATGTACTAGCTCTTATCACCAGTATCCAAATATTTTTAGATTCATCATGTACAGGGAGAACAAAAGCTCTTGTTTTTTTTTTCCAGTGAAGTTTATTTCAACAAGTACCAAAAGCAAAGATCAACACGCCAAAGCACGAAACATGGAGTCCTGCCATACGGGTTCTAGTACCTACGGGCCTAGTCACATCCCCGTTCTATGCAAAGGCGCGCATATACTCGTACGAGAACTACTGTAGTGCGCGCAGCCATCAGGCATCTAATTGGAAGCCCCAAAAAATAAAAAGAAATTCTCTAGAAAGGCAGCGCAGCAGGACGGGCCCCCATGAGTATGTAGCGTGGTGCCGTACACGACGAGCCCCTGGCTTGCCGTCTCGGCCACTAGCGTGCTGAAAAGGCCACGATAAAAAGCCACCCCAGCCTCTCAGAGCCGTGGCGCCGTGGGCGGGCTTAAAAGGGGACGCACCCCTCCCATTTGACCGAGGCGAGCCACAGCGAGAGCAACACCACCGTTTCCGGTCCTGCGATCCACCACACCAACCACAACCTGCTGCTGCTGCTGCTAGGCAGGAGGACCTAGCATCAGATCAGAGCCAATCCAGCCGATCATGTGGGATGGAGGCATCGAGCACGGGAGCCAGCAGGAGCACCACCAGCTGCTCCCCTGGCTCGGCGCCGCGCCCTTCTCCGATCCGGCGGGCGTGGGGCCGGCCCTCGCCGCCGCGGGCGCGGGAGGAGGGTACGCGTGCGGCGACGTCTTCGGCGGGCTGGGCCTCGCGCACGGCGGCTTGTTCGGGTTCGGGTCCTTCGACGCGGCGCAGCACCAGCACGATCACCACCACCACCACCAGGTGGAGGGGAGCGGCGGCGGCGGCAAGCAGGCCGTGGTGTCGGGGCTGCTCGGGAGCCTGCAGGCCGAGCTGGGCCGGATGACGGCGCGCGAGATGATGGACGCCAAGGCGCTCGCGGCGTCGCGCAGCCACAGCGAGGCCGAGCGCCGCCGCCGCCAGCGGATCAACGGCCACCTCGCCAAGCTGCGGAGCCTCCTCCCCAACACCACCAAGGTGATCCATCATCGATCGTTGGGTTCATTACATATTCCTGCTGCACTAGCTAGTTGCATCACGCATCATCGACCATCTATCTACTCATCTCTAGCGCTTCCACGCACGTGCCCACGAGCGGAGTAAACTTTTGACCCGGAAATAAATCTGCTGCGTTCTTGCTAGACACGGTAAATAAATCAAAACAAAGATCGAGCAACCCATTTTTGCCGGTCACGATATTGCAAGTGTGAACTTCCAATAACATCTAGGTATACATTGGTCGATGCTGCCTTTGTCCTCTTTGGCGCAAGCAAGCAAGAGATCTTGCCCCAGAAATGGAAGATCTCGTGCATTTGTGATCACTCGCAACAAGAACACGGCAGTGCAAGTTTGAATCATGTCTAGGTAACAACAGGGTCGTCCTGGACTGTGTGGATAGGTCTACACATATTTTGGTTCATTGGGTCCTTTAGAAATAAAGGCGGTATAGCTTTAACTTCAATCGATTCAGTTGCATGTAAGGGGATAAAACTTTGCCAAAAGTTGTAGTTTGTATCATTGCAGCAAGCGGGGCTCCGAGGATCTATGCTAGGCTTCAGGTTCCTCTTTTGCTATGCATATAGTTTATACGCTGCTGCGAGCCACTTTACAGCTCCCACTGTATATATTTCATCGAGGGATATCGATGTTTTTCATTAGTATGCATTCAATCTTTACATCCACACACAAATATAGAAGTTAATTAGAAAACCCTTTAATTAATAAGAGAGTAGTACTAGTGGGCAATGGGGGCAGCATGCACAAAGCGCGCGCACGCCTTGTGTTACCGAATTCCTCAGAGGACATGGGCAGGAAGGAAGCAATGGAAATGTTTCGCACGGGATGATGGGGAAGCCGCTGCTCATGCTTGGGCAACAAAGGGAAACGACTCCCCGCCGCGCGACATGAATGCATGCGCTATGTATGGTGTCAGAAGTCAGAACTCGGCAAGTATAGATACCGCCACGGCCACCTAATCAGTGTAAAAAAAAGCTCAAAAGGCCATGCGAATGCAGGGGCAAAAGCTGCACCGCGCGACCGCATTTCTTGTAAGCTTTTCCCTCCACGCTCACACTAGCTCGATCATTTCGCTATAGCGCGAGAGTAGTGCTAGTGCGCCACCCTATTCGGAGGCGGGGCACCTATAATATGCCACGTTAATCATCATGCTTCCGGTGATCGTTATTCACTTGTACTGTACTGTACTTAATTAGTTGTATAGCTCGTGTAATTGTATGCGTGTGGTGCTTTGTTGTTAACGTACACACAGACGGACAAGGCGTCGCTGCTGGCGGAGGTGCTCGACCACGTCAAGGAGCTGAAGCGGCAGACGTCGGCGATGATGGTGGCGGCGGCCGCCGTCGCGGGGGACGACGACGCTGCCGGGCCGGCGCAGATCCTGCCGACTGAGGCCGACGAGCTGGCCGTGGACGCGGCGGTCGGCGGCGACGGGCGGCTCCTGGTGCGCGCGTCGCTGTGCTGCGAGGACCGGCCGGACCTCATCCCGGACATCGTCCGCGCGCTCGCCGCGCTGCGGATGCGCGCGCGCAGGGCCGAGATCACCACGCTCGGCGGCCGCGTCAGGAGCGTGCTCCTCATCACCGCCGACGAGGGAGCAGCGGGTGGTGGTGACGATGACGGCGAGGATATTGAAGGTCCGGACGACGAGCGGGCAGCCTCGCGCCGGAGGCACGAGTGCATCGCGTCGGTGCAGGAGGCCCTTCGCGGCGTCATGGACCGCAGGTCGGCGAGCAGCGAGACGTCGTCTTCCGGCGGCGGCGGCGGGAGCATCAAGAGGCAGCGCATGAACTACGCCGCGCAGGAGCAGTGCTCGGTGTAGTGTAAGCTAGTTCCAGCACATTAGCATGCTTGATTTGTTTGCAAGGGATGCATTCTTGCATTATTCGTGCAAGCAAAAAGAGTAGCGTAGCTAGCATAAGTTTTAGCACGTCGTTGCAGGCTTCAGGGTACGGTATAACGGTGTATGCATGTCGCGCATGCATGATGGTGGAGAGCTGCAAGGTTTGAGATGAGGGATTGTTTTTATGTATCCCTTGGTATGTTCATGGCATCATCAATCACGCGACTGATTACTTGTGTTTCGGTAGTATTGGGAACAAGGTGATATGGGAGTATAAATGTAACATCTCTCGGGGGTGGTATAATAGATGGTGGAATTGGTGGCATGTTTTTCCTTCAGACATGTTAATAATTAACTAGAACTGTCGTCCTTGGTTCTATTTCCTTGTTCTTTGTTGTGAAATGATGGTTCTCAACGATTATGGATGTTCAATCATACTGCTGATGAACTTTAGCTCGCTCATGAAAATAAATAGTAGTTCAACAGTGCAAATTCTTGTGTTCAATGCACCTTAATATCTCCTCTGCAAAAAAAATACTTCTTAATTTCAGAATAAACAAATGCAATATTCGAAGGGACGAGATCATCGTTCTTAGGAATATTCAGCACCTATACACACTGCGGTAGAATCGTGAAAATACCCTCATTAGAGAAAGAAGCTTACATTACATATCCTTTAATTTTTCATTCTTATAATCTCTGGATGAGGTTACCCGAGTCCATGGTCTAAACATCGATTTGTCTCAACAGACAGAGTATGGTTATCAACACTGTGTCTCTTGTTTTTTATTAACCCAGTGTTTTCTTCCGGTCTCAGTGTCAATATCCTGATGTCTCCTGGGACAAGGGTTAGTTTCGAACCTGTGCGCTGGGAGAAGACAGCATGGGGACAAAACTAGAAGCCGAGGGACAGCAAAGGCAGCATGGTTGCCGGGTAGGTAGACCTGGTCGAGCTCTAAACAAACAACAGGGCGGCGCGTGCGTGAAGGATGAAGGACCACGGCGGCACGGCCACATGTAAACAGGCGCACTGTGCACCAACGTTTCTCGATGCGATTCTTCTCGTGTCACCGCAAAGGCCGCGTCGCATGTATGAACGTCCATGTGAACGGGCACGGTCAAAAGGAGGTTAACACTTGACAAAGGTAGGTCACATCATGTCCGCACGGGGGCACTACTACACTGACGAGGAGGGAGGGAATTGACTTGGGTGCAAGGTAAAAAATCTCCGGCTAAGGCCTTTAGCGGTCAGCATCCAGAACAGCTAAGAATAGCTATAGCGGGCTATAGCGACTGCTAAGCCATTTAGTGGTTTTAGAGAAAAATAGTAGAATCATTACTTAACAAAGAACTTGACCTACTTAACTAAGAAAAAGATAGTTCATTACAATCTTCACTTGAAATAAATAGTTTCTAACAGTAACATGTAATAGGAATAAATAGTTCACGAGAGAAACATGACTAATAAAATGATACTTAATACACAAACTGTATTTTAACGGCTATGCATTCATTTAGCGGGCTAAATTATAGTCCATTTAGCGGCTAAAGCGGGATTTAGCCAGCTATTAGCGGCTCACAATGCTTAGCGGCAAAATTAAAATAGCTTAGCGGTTCTTCCTGCTAGCAGCTATAACCGGCTATAGCGGAAGCTATAGCCGGAGATTTTTTTCTTGCTTGGGTGGTGGTTGCAGTTCCGAGTTCCTGCTCGAAGCTGAAGCAAAGTAGTGAGTGCTTCTGGCGCCGGCCGTTCAACGACATTGGGTCATGGGCATCGGCAGATCGACGACGAGATTACACGGCAGATCCGGAGAAAACGACGGATGCGTTTCCCATACGCGCGTGGCGTGCCCGCTTCCTCGTCAAAGTCAAAAATGCGTCTCCCGTCTTGGATCCGGTGGGCCCCATCTGTGGACATTGACTGTTTTTTTTCTCAACTGTAACATTGTTTTTTTTTCTCGGGTAGCCTGGTCACGGTTCGGCCCGGCGCGCGGCCACGGTTGGCGGCCCATTAGTATTGGGCCAATAATGGTTGGTGGTCTCGACCCAAAGACATCGCGTCAGATCGCCCCTGAAGATGATTGATTTGTGGCGGCCGCTGCACGACTTGCACGGAATCGCCAAGACGTGCGCGCGGCCGGCAGCAGGACCAGGTCACATCGGCGCCGCCCGGTACCTGTCAGGTACTCATCAACACGGTGCCGGTGTCACTACCGGTCCTGCTCCTGCGCCACACTGTACGTAGGCGCTGGAATTCATCCCAAGTGGAGGCAGGTTCCGAGGACACCGTTGAGCATTACTCCTCCGTAGAATGTAAGGATTTGTTGACTTTCTAATTTTCCATTTGACCATTCGTCTTATTCAAAATATTTATGTAAATATAAAAATAAAGTAGACGTACTTCAAATATATCTAGGAATAAAGTAAATTCTAACAAAATAAACAAATTTTTAACAAATTTTTTGAATAAGACGAGTGATCAAACGTGATCTCTAAAAGTCAACAAATACTTACATTTCTGGACGGAGGTAGTACCGAAGAAAAGTTGGGGGACGAAATCACCTAGTAGCTAGTACTGCACACAAAAAAAGTATATTTTCTCTGTGATCCAAAGTAGTTGCAGTGTCTGCATTTCCCCCAAACAAAAAATGGTCGGTACATTCGGATTCAGGTTTTGATGCAATTTCCTCCCATAATTTTTTAAATGACAATTGTGCAGGTCAGTATTGGCTAGGTTCTTTGGTAAATTGACCACCCACTCGGGTCTTGATGCAGATGCTGTCTCTTTATAGTTAATTATTGACTCTGCTTCGAAAGGTCTAAGTGATCTTATGTACTTTGTTTTGCAAAAAATATTATTGGTGAAATACATGAGTTATTATTCCACCAATAATATATTCAAAGATGAAATATGCCTACAACAAATGAAACTTGTTTTAGTGTCCTACATCAAAGATCATGTTTCTGCAGTGTCCTGTATAGCAAAATTTACCAAGAAAAAACATGTACCATCGGAATTGATCATTAATAGATTAAACAATTCATTATTAATCGTTACTTGGTCCTAAACTTGATATCAATCGACGTGGACGATTCTAGCTGCAACAAACCCGGATTAATATAATATAAATGGACAAGAAGCAGAATCACAGCAGCAAAAATTACAGAAACCATGAAAGGGAAGATGCATCGATCAACAAAACTGTGTCAGCACTCAGCACTCTCGCCGGCTGCGCTCGATCAGTTTGACTGCCTCGCGTGTCGCTCTCGCTGATGGCAGGCCGATCAAACTACAGGGAAGAGAGAGCAGGCACCAGCACACCAGTGAGCTGGAAACACGGGGCCGAGCCTACGCACGTCGCCGTGTTCTACCTATCTAGGGTTGCTCCCGTCCGCAGCTGTTATATAGGTCGCCGACACGACACATATCCCCTCGCCCGTACGCGGCCTCAGCAGCGGGAGACCTGGCTTTTTGAAAGAATTACGTGATCTGGCCACTCACATTCTTTTACTGTACGTACTCTAGTCGATGATGGGCGTGAACAATGTCCTGATGATGGGGTAATTAATTTCCTAGGCGATGATGGATACCCTGATGATGATTCGAGGGATATCACATACAGTACAGTGTACTTCGGCTGCAGCCCAATCAAACAAATAAACAGACCAAGCTAGACCTAGCTACCATTCCTCTAGTCATGTTGTAAACCTGTAGCATCGGGCTAGAGCAATCCTAGCTAAGTAGGACTGGTTCAGAGTTAACGTGCATCCAGTGTATATGTGCGTGCGTGCGCAGGTCGACCGACTGGAGTCTACTGGACCACTGCGTGTGAGCCAATAGTGTCTTTTTCTTGATGCAATAAACTAGGCTCATTTGTCATTTCTCGCCACTGAATTAAATAGTTTACAAGCTCAGAGAGGCATGACATATCTGTACTCTCTTGTTGTGTCCTGCCTGTGTTACAAAGACGCTGAACAAAAAACAACCACTATTAATGATGGTCCCCCATAAAATATAATGCATGCACTTTGACCAGACGTTAGTTTACTCCAAGGTCGAGTATCCAGTAGTAGCAAGAACTAACCGTTGATGTCGAGTCTTACTCTCAATCAGATCTAAATGATATCACTTCCTTTTCGCATGAATTAATGACATGTAACACATATATGAAGCTGACGTAGACGTGGTAATTCTCTTTTCTTTACAACAGATATTACCAACAGATTGAACAAGGCAGAAGCAAATAAGTAACGGAGATCAGGCAGTTCCAAATTTAAAGGCTTACAGTTGTCTATTTTTCTTGCAGGTTTGAATGATTATGAACTTCGAGAAACGAAGGCACACACATAAAAAATCATCTACTAGTAGGTTGATTAGGTAGTCGGTATAGTCGTTGACCTAGGATTGCCATTCTGGAATAGTATAATCCTGATATGATCGAATCTTGTAAAAGTGTGATCTACTGAATCACTATCATTCTTTCAAATAATTGGAAACAGATAAGATAAATATAAGTAACCACGTTCTTTATTTTCACACATACATAGGGCACTAACTGTTAACAGAATTTGATGAGTATTGGACAATTATTATCATACCGTATTCTCCTGAAAGGATTGATAGTCTCAGATACTTATGACTGATCTGTTTCATGTTCTTTTTATGAATGATAGCAAATTTTATATATTCCATATATGCATGATTGTTCACTATGTTTCCCCTCTCAGCAGTCACCGGTTTTCTCAAATGTTCCTTTTATAAAACCAGCACGATTATAAACAATAATACAATTGATCTATACTAGTATATAAAATACCATATTTGATTAAGCACCCCCTTTTCTCTTGCATATATATGCTAGTCAAGTCCTTTTCTCTTTCCAATTTTGCTAACACCACATGATCTTAAAATATGTAAACTAGCTAGAAGATTGCAATTATCAGTAAATCACATCCTGGTAGGTTTTCAGAACTCAGAATTTTAGATGATTACATATATATGCAGGCGTTTCTAATTGTTTTTATTAACAAAATATCATTACAAATAGTGTTGAGTCATATTTCCGATAAGCCATATGTATATATATTGCACATTGACTGGAAAGTGTACATGGTATGATAAAACATCCACCTTTCTATGCCACTTAAACACAAAGAAAATATTTTTACATGGTCTTAACTACAATATATAATATCAGCAGCAATCTCCATAATGAAATAATGTTCTCGAGAAGGAAGATGAAAACAAATAACACTATATATAATTATAAGTATATGATATCTTTTTAGTAGGTTTATGTCAATATGTTATGATCTCTTTTTAGTCTCAAGTTCTAGTAAAGTGGTTTTATTGCAGAAATTAGTCTACTGATTAGATATTAGTTACCATTTCTTTTAAATACCTCGAGATTACTCATAGTTCATAGATAATTATTTGATGTTATAGTATGATTTTGGATGCACCCTTTATTTGTTTCTGATTGGACAATTACATTGAGTGAAATCAAACATATATATCATTATAAGTTAACCCAATGTAACATTAACTAATTATCAAACTTAATTTCTTTTCCTTGCCACTAATCAGCATATTTCTGGTAGTGTTAATTAATATGTGTCTTTTTTACCTTGTTACATTGAGTGAAATCAAACATATATATCATTATAAGTTAACCCAATGTAACATTAACTAATTATCAAACTTAATTTCTTTTCCTTGCCACTAATCAGCATATTTCTGGTAGTGTTAATTAATATGTGTCTTTTTTACCTTGTTACCCCTATTTTCTACGCTCATTGAGCTCATCCTTCAGTTCAAGAAAGGGTCCTGCAGCAAATGCTTGCAGCTGGAAATGGACATCGTTGTGTAGCCAAAACTATGAAAATTTCTTTTTGCCTAAAATCCAGAAATGTTATAAGTTGCATCTTCCGAGAATTACGGTTAATTAATTAGAGAGTTCCAAACAGCGGGCACATTCCATGAGACGAACTCAAGCATCTTAATTTGTCCCCGCTTGGATATGTTGGACTTGATGTGAAGAAAACCTACGCCGGATAAAATGTGGATACTACCCCATAAGTCACATGGAGTTTGAGATTCCCACCCATAAGTCATTTTGTTGCAAATCCCCACCCACCTAGTGCATTTTGTTGTAAAAACCACCCCAGTTTGCATATGCTTAATTGTTTCAACTTGTTTTCATTCATTTAGAACAACATGTTGTGAGCTTATCAAATTTATGATTTTTTTGGAGTATAGTCTTCATATTTTCTTTAGAGAATATGTAACAAAAAAATATGAATTTGAATTTAAATTTGAATGGTATTTCAAATAGTTTGTGAATAATATGAATTCAATTATTCATGAAACTATGATGAACTAGATTCATTTAAATACTTTAATAATGTTAAATTCATTTAAATTTGATTTTGTTGAAATTTACATTGATGAAAACATATCAAAAAATTAAACAAGTGCAAACTGGGGTGGTTTTTGCAACAAAATGTACTAGATGTGTGGGAATTTGCAACAAAAAGACTTATGGGTGTGAATCTCAAACTCTATGTAACTTATGGGGTGGTTTATACAATTAACCCTATTTATGTGGACCGAAAGAAATACGAGAGAGAGAGAGATGTAGATCGAGTAGCTAATAATAGCCAAGCACAAGAACATCTACACCAAATGGCATAATTTTTGCCGAAGATCGACCCAAACACGCACGCATACTAGGTAATAACCAGATTGAAGAAGTACTCGACAGATCAGGCCTATTTTAAGTAAGTACCACTAAGAGCTACTACTAGCTAGAGATGGGAGTAGTACGTAGAAACCATGCAAAGAACGAAGCTGGTACATATACTAATACTGCATACCGTCCAGGAAATCACCGTCCTCGTCGTACTCACCGTCTTCGTCTCCTTCTCCTCCGTTGTTGGTGCCCATCATCTCTCCGAACTCGTAGTAGTACTCTCCGAGCATCGGGGCGGCTGCGACGAGGCGGTCGAGCTCGCAGCCGTGATCCATGAACACGGCACCGCCGCCGTTGTTTCTGGCGGCCTTGTCCGCACCGCCAGCGCCTCCGCCTGATCCGGCCGCTCCCGTGCCTTTGACGATGATCTCCGCCGCCGACACCGGGGAAGACGACATGGGCGCGTCGCCGCGGTGGTGATCGGCGGCGGAGAGGCGGTCGATGGCGGGCTTGGACTGGGTGAGCAGCCAGTCGACGGTCTTGCTGGCCTTGTCGAAGCCGAGGCGGTCCTGCAGCGCGAAGAAGTCGCGGGCCACGTCCAGCGACAGCCGCATCCGCCGGTCGCGCACGCCCTGCGCCGTCCGGATCTTGCTGTGCCTGTCCGTACGGAACGGGCGCTTCCGAGCCCTGGCGTGAGCGTGACCTCCTGCTGGGCCCACCGCGCCGCCGCCGTTGATCCTTGTTGCGCCCTGCGCCGGCGCCACGACGCCCTGATCCCTCTCGGGAGCGGCAGCGGCGGCGCGCGGCGGCCTGACGAGCACCGCCTCGAGCGTCTCGGAGTTGAAGTAGTGGCCCTGACCGCCATGGCTGGGGAAGAAGTGGTCGACGTAGTGGTGCTGCTGATGCTGATCCAGATGCGCCATGGGGAAGCTGCTGGCCGTAGGGTTTGGATGTGGCTGTTCTTGGGAGAAGCCGAAATGGTGTTGGTTAGGGTAAGGTAACATCTGAAAACTTGTGAGGTGATCGAGAGATCTAGCTACTTCTGCTTCTAGTGCAACTGCCGCCACCGCTATTTCCAGCCGTTGTTTCTCTCTTTCGCAACCGAAAGATCGAGACAGAGACAGCGCCGGCCGGAAATGAGCAGATCTTCAGATCAAGAGAGCGTCGACTCCATTTCCATTGGTGTGTGCATATCAAACCTGCAGCTTAAAAGGGGAAGGGAAAGGCTAGAGAAAGAGAAGGGGAAAAAAGGGGCGGTGTGTGCGCACAGGAAGCAGAAAGATGGAAGTGAGTGAGGAGTGAAGCTTGCGAGGTTGCTTTGGTCTTTTATGCCAGTGACTTTGCAGCACCGGAGAGAGAGAGAGAGCAATGGCGTTGCAGCTCGATCACTGTTGCATCACAAGTAGAGTAATACTACGAGCCCTAGGCGCGCAGCTGCTAGCTGCGTGGCGCGGTATGGATCGGAGGAGTTAGGAAGCGAATGATGAAGACATTATTGTGGTCGATACATGGAGAGGCAGCAGCTAGGGCGGCTACAGGGATGCACACTGTATGGACACGTGGTCAGACAGGCGTGGAAAACATAGTACTCCCTCTATCCCTAAATGTAGGGCGTTTTGGAGTTTGAAATTTTCCCTAAATGTAGGGCGTTTTGCAGAT
The DNA here is from genome assembly GCA_031894775.1 of Chloris gayana. Taxonomy (NCBI): domain Eukaryota; kingdom Viridiplantae; phylum Streptophyta; class Magnoliopsida; order Poales; family Poaceae; genus Chloris; species Chloris gayana. The sequence continues at coordinate 3,675 of JAUNZO010001187.1, read as the reverse complement.
AGTAAAAACTTTATGGTTGGTGGGAGAGTTAATGAGTGAGTGAATGAAGGTAGAAATGAAGGATATGGTAGTCTTTTGACACAATGACTATTTTTGTGTTTGAATGCTTAGAAAGCCCTACATTTAGGGACTGAGGGAGTATATATATATCACCTGCAGGGTGCAGGGCATAGTACGTATGTGCTAGTAGTGGTACATGTACTACTCCATGTATGACTCACATATGACATACGTGTCCACTCAAGTTTAAATGTGGATTTAAATCTTTTTTCATTTACAAAATGGAGCGAAACGCATAATAAGTTTACATACACGTTGCAAAAAAAAAAAAAAAAAGAATTTGCTACTAAGTCGGTGACTCGGACATAGGTGAGCAGGTCTCACAACACCATCATAGGTGAACCTAGCTAATCGCAAGGATAGGTTTAGATCTTTACTCTTGACCATATATTATTTATCATAAAAAACATTATTATTTATCATATAAACGAAAGTAATATACTTTTGCGATATGAACACAATAATATTTCATCCACTCTTAATATGCATATAATGTCAGTTATTATTAGTCAAGTTACCAACCTTAACCTTTTCATATTAGGGTCTTATAAAGGTGGATGGAGCGAGTACCAAGGTTGAGATAACCGATTGAACCGTGAGAACCGCTCGGGACCGGTCCACCGGTTAACCGGATAACCGGAAAAACCGGCCGGTTAGCCGGACGAAATTTGATTTGTGGCCGCGCCGGTCGCAGCCCGGTTAACCGGCCGGTTTCTCCGGTTAACCGGCCGGTTTGCCCGGTTAGCCGGCCGGCTTTCAGACACGAGTGCAAATTGCAATAGAATCAAGAAAAATTCAGAAAAATAGGGAAAAATGCATTAACTGTCCTAAAATATTAACGATAATTTTAGACATAAATTCATATTATATCCACTTCATAGGACACAATACAACCATATTGCCCAATGAAAAGTCAAATATAGTTGTCTAACTCATATTGTTCATAAATTCATACAACAACAAGATTAATTGTACATAATACATAGAAAATATGACTTTCACTCATGTCTCGGCTATAGTTGTCCAAAACATAGTCTTCAACAAATATTATACATCAAGAAAATTTGGGAGAGGGAGGGTTAGTCGGCCGGTTATAGTGGTTAACCAGTGCTTTGACCGGTTAACCAACCGGTTATAAGGTTCTATAGCCTTTTTACCTTTATTTGTATTCCGTAAATTTTTTCTATGTCAAACAACTTCAATTTCAAATTATTCTTTTACTATAAATCTTTATTTCTTCTCTAGTTTTTTAACAAATTTTTTATACAAAATCTTTCAAATTTTGAAAATTTTTGAATTTGAACCGGGGGTTAACCGGCCAACCGGTGCAACCGGCCCGGACCGGTTTACCGGTTAACCGGGTTAACCGGCCGGTTAACCCCGGTTCTTTGAACCCTGGCGAGTACACGTGTGTGGTACCACCTCAACTCTATGCTTGGTCCAGATTAAAAGGTGGTGAGAGGGCCCCAACTACTAGGTTAACTGGGTCAACAAGATTAAGTCAAGCAGCCTTGTTTGTCCCATATTTAGTAGAGCAGTACAATCTAAGGGCATCTCCAACCCTGCAGACAGCTATTGTCTGTAAGTGTCTAGAATATCGTACACAGACAGCAGAATAGACGACCTGTACAACCCTCTGTCTATTAGTCTGTTTACAGTCCATTTAATTCATGCATGGAAACATAAACACATGTTGATCAACTATAAAATTGATCCTTGTAGATCATTTTGTTGCATCCACACCTTGTGTCATTCACTAAAAGGAATTCAGCTAGTTCAACCGACAATAGCCAAGTTTTACATGTAAACATGCACATTCACAACTATTTGACACTCACACTAGCTGGAACAGGGGCTAGAAAAAGCAAGGGCAAGTGGAAGCTAGAAACAAGAGCAAGACGAACCAAAGAACAGCTAGAAAATTCAAGGACAAGCCAGCAACGTCCTCACTCTCAGGAAGAGTCAAGAGTGCATGCAACACCTGCTGCAACGTCTCCTCAAACGGCAGCTCTTGCAGCGGAGGCGGGAGCAGGTGGCTCCTGCCGACTACTCCGAGTTGCTCAAGGCCGCGGACGACGAGCGACCTTGGGGCAGGGGAGAATGGACTAAGCTTATTTGAGCCACATCGTTCCCGCTGATGATGAGCTCTGTTTGCATTTTCTCATCGCCATTTAGTCGAGCACCTTGCAGACGGCCTGGGATGTAGTATGGTTCCCGAGGCGTTCCCGCCGACGAAGAGCTTGCTGACGGCTAGGGTCCTGCCTGTGTGATCAGCGAGATGAGGCGGTTGTGGTGACACACTTGGCGTGGGCAAACGGCAGATGGAGCTCGCCGGCAACGAACCATGCGGCGGTGGTCACAGCGGGTATGCCGCACAGGCGGTTGGGGCTTGCCGGCGGGGGCACACTTCGGCAGGTGGAGCCGGGGCGAGGTACGCGAGGTTTAGCGGCATATCCTGGTGCGATGAATTGGTCGGAGGTGGACGCACGGTGGTGAATTTGGTGCGACGGCTCAGAGCACCCAGGCAGCTACCACTTGCCATGCTCCTTTGCTTCACCCACGTGCCACAGCAGGATCTTGTGCGTCGGCGCTCGAAGACGACGACCCGATACAACGCGGAGTCCAACGACGACTACGCCTGGGAGCACGAGCCCTTTGCCCGTCGCCTCACGAAGCGACGAGGGCGCCGTCTCTATGGTGCATGAGGGTGTTTTTGCAAAAATGTCGTCATACAGACGACGTATTAATCAGCGTTGGAGGTGCCCTAATTAAGGACGTGCAAACTACTGCAGAAGCCGTGACATGCATCAAACGGTTCCAACATTCACGGGGGCATTCAAAATCGAAGGAAATATGACGCTTGTGTCACTTAGCTGATTTCTCTTTCTACTTGGAAACTGTTTAGCATTTTCTAAACTTGTGGAAACAGAACAAAAAAATCCTTTTTGCTCTGCAATTAGAGTATGGAATCATTCGGTTAGGTTTCTGAATAGGAATCGACACTTTTGTAGAGATTTCCTCTTTCTTGTTTTTGTAAACATTTCTCTAGTTTTAGTTTCTTTTTTTATTCTTTTTTATGTAACTGTGGTAGGTCAAGATCGACCTGGATAATTTTTATTGATGCAAAGGTAGAGGAGGGTTGTGGAACAACGAGGAAAGGAGTCGCTATCTCCCGTTTAGGACTATAGTAGATTACAAAGTTTGCTTCCCTTGTTCTTGAGTTTCGACTTACAGACAGGGTTCGAGGTCCTATGGACCAAAAGAACCTAAATCCAACAAAACTTTCAACATGGGCAGCCGGCTGAATGCGGTGTAGCTAGCCTTACACACATACATCACTCACCTTCCTCCTTCAGCTATATGCATTTAGAGTTACTAATTAAGCGCCCCTTTGATAAAGTTGTATAGAATTGATTCTCATATGGAAATTAGTGAAACTCTATCAAACATTTCTTTTCAATGGAAGTATTTTTTGGGTGATTCTAGGAAGTAATTATTTGAAATAAATTAAAAGGTTCAGTGCTGAAAAAGTAGCTTGTCCTAATTTGTAAAAGTTCATCCAAGAGAGAATCACTTTTAGCCGCAAAATCACTTCCTTTGAAGGATTCAAATTTC